>PVJS01002677.1:0-82121 GCA_004027185.1 Glis glis
TGTCTCTCTCTCTCTACTTAGTGAGGCCTCCGCAACTTCGTGAGACCCGGTTTCAAAATAAAGGATAAAAAATAGGGCCAGGGGTGTAGCTCGGAGGTAGAACGCCCCTGGGTTCAATCCCCTGTACCGCAAAAAAAAAAAAAAAAAAAAAAATGCTGCATTCATGAGCAATGCAGCTCGGAAACTTCGTGTGTGGCAGCTGTGATCTCAGTAGCTAAGCAGGCAGTTCCAACTTCTCTGAGCCTTAGTTTCCTCATTTGCAAAGTGAGGGATCCTATACACACCCTGTGGGGATCTTAAGATGCTTAGAGATCGTAGATATCGAGGCCAGCACAGCCCTGTTCCCCACCCCTGTACCCCAAACAGCTTTATGGAAGGGGCGGATGAGGGAGAAATGAAAATGAATGTGAAAAAAAAAAATCTGAGCAGTTGGAAAAAGTTTGTGGAAATCCCAAAGAGTGGAGATGAGGAGGGGATTCCACTGCCCTGTTCCTGCAGCTCCTCATGGAGCCCTGGAGGTTAACCACAGTGCTCTGCTCTGACTCCAGTTTGCAGTGTATATTATCTTGCAGTTGTTACACCTGGTTGGTAAATATCCCATGATGCTTTGGACCTAAGTAAGTTCCCAGTGCCTTTCTGAGAGGCCAAAGCTCTCTTAAAAGCCTTAACTTTGTGTGCCAGGCTACTCCTGACATATCAATGCAGATTCCTGGCCCCACACTGTGGACGCTCATGCAGTAGAGGAATCTGCATTTGCAAAAAGCAAGCTGGCTCCTCTATTCAGTAGGAAAAATGCTCCTGACAGCAAACAGCTGCCCAACATCCTTCTTTTTTTTTTTTTTTTTTTTTTTTTTTTTTTTTTTTTTTAGTGCTGGGGATCAAACCCAAGGCCTTATGCATGCTAGGCAAGGCTGTACCACGGAGCCATGCCCTCAGCCCCATCCTCCCCTTCTGGGACTCTCCAGTGCTCCCGTGCTTGTGCTTCGGGTGCTCAGTTGACACTGGCTGGTGGGGCAGCTGCAAGGGTTGTCCTGAGCTGGGGCAGGGCAGCATTCCTGCTCCTTTGTTAAGGCCTCCGAAGTTCCCAGTGTCTGGAGGCGACAGACAGTGGCAGACCTGTTCTCCGCCACACAGACCCGCTTCTGTGAGGCTCTGGTCAGACCAGGTCTCACTGTGGCTGCCCTAGTCAAAGGCCAATTGAGGCCACTGGGGATGTGGCCGCCTGCCTTGCCACGATGAGGAGCCTGGCTCTGCTTAATTACTGCTGGTGGAGCCCGGCTGCCATCCTGTCTCTGCCATCTGTTAGCTGCTTGCTTTGGCCAGATGCAAGCGCAGTGAGGACTGGCCACTCCCAAACCAGGGAACAGCCGTGTCCCTTCTTCCAGGGCTTGCTCTGCAGCAGGAGAAGGGAGGGAGTGGAATGTCAGCTGGGCTGGGACGTGGGCAGCCAGACGACTCAGATGAATTAGAAAATACAATGGAAGGACTGGGGAGGATGCTTCCTCATCCCTCTTCAGAACCCAGCCGTCGCCAGGGCCTAGTGCGGTTGATGTCTAAAGACAGCAGTCAGTGTGAGGCTCTTCTTTCTGTTCTACTACCTAGGAAGAGAAAGGACAGCTCTCAGTGGGCTGAGAAAGCTCTGTGACCCTGTCATTTTGAAGCCAGTTCTCTCCGCCCAAAGACTCCCAGATATGTACACTTGGGTTTGGAAACTGGAAATTGAGTGGTGAGGTCTGTTTATCTCAAGGCTGGGATAGAAATAATTGTTCTAAACTGGTCAGTGGTTTAAGATGAAGCTGTGGTTAAACAAACATGGCAAAAAAAAAAAAGAAAAAAGTTGAGTGAGCTTGTGAAATCACGGAGAAAAACTGGTGCCCTCGAAGCTGCGTCTGCAGGGTGGGTGGGGATAGAGAAAAGGGGGCAAGATGAAGGAGGAGGAGGCTTCTCACCTGCAGCAGCTCCTTGGAAGCACCAGGCGGGAGTGGCATCCTTTGGAAGCTCTGGCCTTGACCTTTTCCAAAGATGCAGCCACAGTAGATTGCTCTTCTTGTTGTGTAGCAGGAGAAAGTGCTGAGGTTTTGAACCCAGCTCTGGGTTCAGATCCCAGCCCTGTATATACACAACATCTGACTTTGGACAAGGGACTTAAACAGTCTTCTCATTGGTAAAATTAGGGATAGTCATACATTTCTTGCAGGATTTTTATAAGGGTTGAGTTGAAATAATAAATACAGGTAAAACGTTTAACAGAATTTGATACCCAATACATATGGGTATTAGTTTGACATACCATAGTGTGCCCGCTGGTGCACCGAGCTTCTGATTTCAGGGGAGACTTGTGAAGGCTTTACACTTTCATCCTGAGCAGGAGGGCAGAAGGATGTATGGAGCCTGACCCCTGCACTAACTAGTACAGGAAGAGGAACTCAGGGTCAGCTTGCAAGGGTCAGGGCCACAGCAGAGTCCTGGGTGACAGACATGGGAGGGAAGTGTGTGGAGGCGTAGGCAGGGCTAGCCCACCTTGTGAGGGTACTTCTGGTAACAGAGAGTGGGTGGAGGATTCTCACTGTGGCTTTGGAGTCAAGCACTTAGTTCAGGGCTAGAGAATGCTGTCTCTTAATTCCACTGTCTGGAATAGAGTACTTCAGACTCAGCAGGAAAAGCTGTGCAGGACTGTGCAAGTGGCAATAGGAAGAACTTAACTGATGACAGAAAGCATCCGGAAGTTACAGCACTGCCCGGCATTGCCATGGGTCTCGGGCAAAGCTCACAAGCAGAATTGGATGGTTTTGGGGGTAGTCTTGCACATCACTGCCACCTGAACATGGCTGATGTTCCTTGTGTTTTTTTGCTTTTTTGTTTCCTTTTTCTGGTGGGACATATGGGAAGCTAAGGGCTGTGCCCTTCTTATCCTTTGTAGCATTGATCATGAAGTAACTAATTATTCGTGTGATTGTTGGTTCATTACCCACACAGACAAAAAGTTCTATGAAAGCCAATGTCCCAGCAAATAGTAGAGAGCTTGACATATACAGCAGGTAACCAGCAGATTCTAGTGGAATAAATAACTGAATGATCGATCTTGTTAAAGTGAGAAGCATATGGCTCAACTCCTTTGCTTCTATTTATAGGGAGACAACCCTGGTGGTATACATCATGTCTCTGGTGGGCATGGTGGTGTTCACATTGACCTTGAACCTGGGACACCTGTGGGTGGTGTTCATCACAGCTGGCACAATGGGGTAAGTTTCACTTCTCATCTGTTGAACTGGAAGCCACCATCCCATGGTTCCTGGAGCTGCCAGTATCCTAGGATGGGATATAGATCCCTTTTGCTGCCCACTTGCTGTCCTCAGGAGATGAGGAAAGGGTACCCAGGGGTCTTGGTTCTATTACACTTCAGGCAACCTGGTCTGTCCCGTCGGGATGGAGTGAAGCATGGGGTATGTCCTTCAAGACCTCTGGGGTGCTAGGAAATATTTAGAGCCTTTTTTGTTTTTTAGCTTTGCCTGGGATAACATGGGGTTAGAGAAAGCACCTGAGCCTTGGAATCAGAAATTCTGGGACCGGGTCTCAGTTCTGGTGTGGACTATCTGTGAGACCACAGGCATGCCACTGAACTGCCCTGGTCTTCAGTTACCTCATCTGTAAATGAAGATAGGGATGGCCTGCCTCCTAGAATTGTTAGATGGAATGAGAGAGAATAATGGGTGTGAAAACAATCAGAAGTATGGTACAGCTATAAGGACTTAGAATTGGAATTTTTTGTTGGATGACAGAATATCTGAAGTAGCACCCTTTCATAGGGGCCTCTGCTCACCTCCCAGTTGTTGTTCTTTGGGCAGTATGAGAGTGTGTGAGGGTGTTAATGCGAGTGTGTGAGACAGACACTCCTGGCATTCAGTCCTTTTCAGCTGGCTATTTCTGGAGGGAAATAAAGAGGACTCTGAGCTCCTCCTTCCAGGTCCCAGAGAGCCATGGAGATGCTGCCCCATATCCAGAGACTTCCCACTCCCAGCACAGGGCCTGAGGACCCAGGACAGAATCTCCCAACAGGAAGTGAAACACACCTGGTGTCCTTGCCTCCTCTGTAAATGCTGAGCTTGTCATTGGTGGCTGGGTAGAGAAGCAGCAGGGGATGCGAGGCGCGTGCTGAGCACAAGGCCTACATACGGACTTCCTGGTCTGCAGGGATCTCTCTGTCCTTGGTATGGCCATCTAGGGGATGGCCAGGTCATCGTGGGCCTCACAACATGTCTTCATGGGAAGGAAAAAAAAATGGAAGAGGGAGTCAAAGGGAAGAGGCGGGCTCCCATCTTTGTTCTGGAAGTTCTCCCTCACCTTGTTTCTCTGATCTGGACTTCAGCTTCTTTATGACTGGCTATCTCCCACTGGGGTTCGAATTTGCTGTGGAGCTCACGTACCCAGAATCAGAGGGCATGTCATCTGGCCTCCTCAACGTGTCTGCACAGGTAGGTAGAGCTCCATTTTCTCTTCGTTCCCTGCCTGGCTGGGCTGGCATTGCAGTATGCCAGCTCGTTTCTCCCCAGGGCTAGTGGATGGGCCATCATGTCCACTCTTCCTTATGCTTTTCCAGGTATTTGGGATCATCTTCACCATCTCCCAGGGTCAGATTATTGACAACTATGGAACCATGCCCGGAAACATCTTCTTATGTGTGTTTCTCACCCTCGGAGCGGCCCTCACTGGTGAGCTGGGGCCTGAGGGCAAGATGAGGCTCAGGCTGTTTGGGGGCCAGGCTATTGGCAATTTGGGACCCCAGTGTCTTGACTGATCATGAGGATGGGGAGTGAGCATACAGGGGGAGAAATGGGAGGGCCTGTTAAGAAATCTGTTTGGTGGGGGAGTAACATGTTTTGGTGGAAGGATCATGGACTTTGGAGCTAGGAGACCCAGTATGAATGCCAGACTGAAGCCGAAGATTATGGCAAATGGACCCACCTCTAGGTGCCTCACTTTCCTAATCTGTAAATTAAGGATTGTTGTGATGTTTAGAGCAATATATGTAAAGTCCCTGGCAAGTATAAGTGATCCATAAGGGACGACCAGTGGCCTTAATGACTTGTGCCTCTCGGGGACAGCAGTGGTCCCTGGGGGGCTTTATTGAATTAGCTGCTGGTGCCCATAGCTCCCTTGAAGATCTGAGGTAGTTTGGGATAGTGGTGGCTCTGAGGAGAATAAGGGTTCCCTCTCTTGGAGGATCGAGGCCACTGTCTTCTCGGTGAGTCCTTCTTTGTCACTCTTCCTTTTCCTTCTCAGCATTCATTAGGGCGGATCTCCGGAGGCAGAAGGCAAACAAAGAAAGTCCTGAGACTGTGAGTATGTGGGAGCTCGGTGGGGCTGAGGTCTGGGTCCTGGGCTTGTGATGAGGATGTGGTAGCAGGGGCAGGGGCAGGGGATCTCCCAGAGGGACTGGTTTTGTGGTGCCATGAGACCAGCTCACCTCTTACATGCATGGCATCCCAAAGGCCTCCTCGGTAGCTGTTCAGCATTGTTTTCCTGCTATTCTCCTCCTCCTCCTCCTCCTCCTCCTCCTCCTCCTCCTCCTCCTTCTCCTCCTCCTTCTCCTCATTATTATTCTGTGTGTGATGCTAAGGATTGAACCCAGGGGCAATCACCCCCAGCTAAGCTACACCCCCAGCCCTATTTTATATTTATTTTGAAACAGGGTCTTGCTAAGTTGCTGAGAGCTTCACTAAGTTGCTGAGGCTAGCCTCAAACCTGCAATTCTCCTGCTCGGCCTCCCAAGTACTGGGATAACAGGTGTTTGCCACCACACCAGGCTTTCCTGCTATTCTTTCTAGGGCTCTTCTGCTTCCTACCTTCTTCCTGACTCCCCAGAGCACATCGCTGTTGTCTGCTCAGCAGTGCCCACCTCTTGGATCCTGAGCCAAGTCCCAAGTCCCTAGCTCCACTGCTGTCAGCCTGGGTTTAGAGGCCGGGGAAGGAAAGTGGGAGCCCAGCTTGACCACTTTGTCAGGGCAGTGGTGGCCCTAGGGCAGGGCTCCCCAGCACACGACACCCCGTTAGGCAGGGCTATAAGGATGGAGCCAATCAGTTTGCAGTAAGGAAGCAAGACTTGGAAGCAGGTGGTGGAAGAGGAGAGAACAGGACCAGAAGTATGATCTAGAGCAGAAAAGCATTTCCTCCCTGCTCTGATCAGCTGGGAACCACTTCAACAAAAATGATAGGTATCAAGCCAGGCTTGGTGGCACACACCTACCATTCCAGTACTTGGGAGGCTGAGATAGGAGGATCATAAGTTTGATCTCTGCTTTCAGTGTAACTTAGCGAGACCCTGTTTTGAAAAAAAAAAGTCCTAAGAGTGTAGCTTAGAGATAGAACTCCCCTGAGTTCAATCTCCAGTACCACACACATGCGCATACACACACAGACACACACACACATACACACACACACACACACGCACACACACGTGTACACACACACATGTTAGGTATCAAATCTGAGCAAGGATGAAAGGAATTTCAAATCTGAGGAGTAAAAGTAGGTTATTTCTTTTTTAAAAGACAAAGCAGCATAATTATTACAGAGATAGTATAAAAAACCCAGTAAGTATATAAACTGTAAAAATCACTCTATCATCCCATCATCTAGAGATAAGATGCCACCATTTTTGCATTTGCTTATGCATGTCTGTATGCACACGTGTTTATGTGGGTGTGCGTATGTTTCTTTTTTCCTTTTAAAAACAGAAATGGAATCCACTCCTTTTTTACTTACTGCAAATGCTATCAGGCTACTAGTCTTCTACAACATATGTTTAATGACTGTGCAGTGTCCCATTATATGGATAAGCCATGATTTGTTTAACAATTTTCTTGTCTGGGCAATAAAACCTTATTGCTGATTGTTATAAATAATATTGTATCTAACATGTTGGAGGCTGAGTCTTTGTGTGTGCATGCATGTATGTTTGTTTTGCAGTGCTGGAGATTGAAGCCAGGGCCTCATACATGCTAGGCAAGCCTTCTAGATACACCCTAGCCCTTATTTTTTTTTTTTTTGAAACAGGATCTCGCTAGGTTGCTAAGAGTCTCACTAAATTGCTGAGGCTGGCCTTGAACCTGCAATCCTCTTGTCTCAGCCTCCCAAGTACTGTATGTGACACCATGCCTGGCTATTTTTAAAATTTTATGTCTCACTAAATTGCCCTCTAGGAGTGGTACTGCATGCCAGTAATCCTAGTACTTGGGAGGCTGAGACAGGAGGATCACAGGTTTGAGGTTAGCCTTAGGAACTTAGCAAGACCCTGTTTCAAAATAAAAAATAAGAGGAGCCGGGCGTGGTGGCGCACGCCTGTAATCCCAGTACTTGGGAGGCGGAGACCGGAGGATCCTGGTTCGCGGCCAGCCTCAGCTCTCTCTCTGTCTCTCCCTGTCTCTCTCTCGCTCTCTCTCTCTCCCTGTCTCCCTCTCTCTCTCTCTCTCTACTTAGTGAGGCCCTCCGCAACTTCGTGAGACCTGGTTTCAAAATAAAGTATAAAAAATAGGGCCGGGGGTGTAGCGCGGAGGTAGAACGCCCCTGCGTTCAATCCCCGGTACCGCAAAAAAAAAAAAAAAAAATATATATATATATATATAGGTCTGGGAGTGTAGCTCAGAGGTACAATCCTCTGGGTTCAATCCCCAGTTCCACCAAAAAAAAAAAAAAAAGAAAGAAAAAGGAAGGAAGGAATAAAGGAAGAAACTGTTAGTACTACCAGTGTATATTGTTACAGCAGTGTATGGCGTGCCAATGCTGAGCATTTGTCATTTTGAAAAATCTTTGCCAATTTTCTAGGGCAAAAATGGTTATCTGCAAGAGGTGTTTTTAGAATTTAAGGATGTGTGTTGGCAGCTAGATGAGAATCCTAAGTTCTTTACTATTTGTCTTCTGATGTCACATTCTAAAGTTGGCAGGAAGGAGCGGGTAGCATGTGGAAGGAAGAGCCTAGAATAAGACATTCACTGGGAGACAGGGAAGGCTTTAAAGCAGGAACGATGTTCTCTAGATCCGCAGGGGGACAGAGGGCCACTGAGGATAGGGGCTTCTGCTTTTGCTGTGTATAGAGATGTAATTATTTGGTACTTTTTTTTTTTTTGCGGTACCGGGGGTTGAACCCAGGGGTGTTCTACCTCCGCGCTACACCCCTCCGGCCCTATTTTTTTTTATACTTTATTTTGAAACCGGGTCTCACGAAGTTGTGGAGGGCCTCACTAAGTAGAGAGAGAGAGAGAGACAGGGAGAGAGACAGGGAGAGAGACAGGGAGGGAGAGAGAGAGAGAGAGAGAACGCTCGCGCGTGCGTGCGCGAGCTGAGGTTGGCCGCGAACCTGGATCCTCCGGTCTCCGCCTCCCAAAGTACTGGGATTACAAGCGTGCGCCACCACGCCCAGCGATTTGGTACTTTTTGGTCAATAAATATATAATAACCCCAGGAAAAGGTGTTTGTAATAAAACAGGATAGATTTTTTGGCGAAAAGCTTTCAATTTGGAATGTGACGTGTTGGGTGGCACGAAATTTTGCTGTGTTTATTTCATAATCTGTGTTTGTTGGCAGATGTAGGCAAACAGGAAGAAAATAAATAGAAGTTGCCTATAATCCTACCTCCCAGAGATAACCTAGAGGCCCTTTAGTCCATTTTCCAGTGCTGTAATCTGTGGGTGTGCGCCTGTATATATTTCGTTTTCTACTCTGCTTGTCTGCTGAACATAACTTGACAAACTTTCTACGACAACTTCCTCTCCCTCTCTATCTCTCTCTATATATGTATATATGTATATGTATGTATGTATATGCATGTATATATGTATATGTATGTATATATGTACATATGTATATGTATGTATGTATGTATGTATATATAGATACACACATATTTCCCTCTTCTTACAGCCAGATCCTTGTGCACATGGTCCAGGTTTTTAAATCAAGGTTGGAGTTCTTGGCTTAGTCTTCTTGAATTTGGGGTATTGGAAATAGTGTGAGTAGGAGTAGGAGCCTTAAGTTTCTGTAGTGGTACTCAACTGTCCTGTGTCTGGGATAATTCACTATGCATTTGTGGACCTCACTGGCATCTGTGACCACTTGGTCTTAAGGGGAGGTCAGAGTCAGGCCGGGGCTGACACCAGCAAGGGGAGCCATGGCCATCACAGAGCATCCCTCCTCTGGAGCCCTGTCATTGCGCACCCCATGGTGGTCAGTGTAACTCGGAGACCTGCAGACACATAGGTTGTTAGATCTAGTCACATCTGCTCTCTCTGTACATCGATGAGATATATAGTTTAGTAAAAAGAGAGAACTTCTAGGGCAGGGGCAATGACTGATCTTGACTATAACAATTTTCTTGGCTTGGGTTTCCATTTTTTTTCTTCCACACACATAAATAGGAGCTGTGCTTTAATCCCTATCAACCTGTTCCTGGTTGTGATTTTAGGTGATGGCTTTGGGGGAGGGAGGTATGCATGAGTGTATGTGTGTATACATGTGTGCTCATGTGTGCATGTGTCAGAGAGAGTTGAGAGAATCTCACTGACTGATTTGAGTTGGCTGTGGACTGCATGAAGGCTCCCCATGCCCGAGGCTGACCTGATACAGAGGCTAGCAAGACCCAGAGTGGGAGGGTTGGGTTCCTCCAGCTGTTGTCTTTGCCATGGACTGGCCCTGAGACACTCCTGAGAGAAAGCAGTTTGTCCAATTGGCACTGGCCTCTAGCTTGCCCTGCACGTGCTCCTCCAGGCCTTGAGTGGTGTCGGCTGTGCAGTGCTGTGTCAGCCCAAGTCCTCTTTGCTTTTGAGAACCCCCATTGTGGCAACAGGAAAAACACTTTTTAAAACAGCTGACAAGTGCCCATGTTGGCAGTATGTCCCAGAGACCCCACAGGATCATTTCCAGGCCATGTTTAATTCCAAACCCACCAAACAAGTGCAACTCGGAAGACTCTTCTGTGGAAATGAATCCTGTGCCACCCTTCTGAGAGAAAGCCAAGGCCAAATTGCCTCCAAGTCTTTTTTCCTAGGCACAGAGTATGAATACATATCCAGTGAGCTTATGTGTGCAGTGACGCATGCTGCCTTTAAAACACTTCTGAGCCGAGTGTGGTGGCACACAACTGCAATCCTAGTACTTGGGAGGTTGAGAGAGGAGGATCGTAGGTTTGAGGCCAGCCTCAGCAACTTAGTGAGACTCTCATCAACCTAGCAAGACCCTATTTCAGGATAAAAAACAAGAAAAAAGGGCTGGGGTACTTGTAGCTCAGAGGTAGAATGGCCCTGGCACCCAGTATTAGTACCCCAGTACCCAAATCCCCAGTGCCCAAAACCAAAGCTAAGCAAATCCCAACTTGTCTGTGGTATCCCTGCCATGCATACTATACTACTCCTCCTCTTGGGGGTTCCCTCCAAATGGGGGTGGTAAGAAATTTTGAGAGACTGGAGACCCAATGCTTCCAGCAGCTGGTGGATGGTGTGAGGAGGTGAGTTTTTGGCTGTGAATGGGGAGGCAAAGTGGACTTACTTGCTTCTGTTTGCATCCTGAGAGCCTGGGACAGAGCACTCAGTGCAGGATGGTCTATGTGGCCATGGCATCATGGGGGGCTGGCCTTTTGTCCTTTGATGAGTGCGAGTGTGTGTGTGTGTGTGTGTGTGTGTGTTTGTGTGTGTGTGTGTGTGTTTGGGAAGGGTTTTAGGTAGGGGCTGGTTGCTTATTTTTTTTGTCCCCTTTATCTGCTCTTGGGGACACTCAGTGGCCTCTGGCTCTTGGACTCTCACTGATTAGAATCACCGACAGGCAGTGGCTCCAGCCAGAGCGGAGTCCTGTGCCTCTGACCCACAGCTGCCTGCTTTTTTGCCTTGTAGAAAGTCCAGGAGGAGGACAGCAACATTAGCAAGCCGCCCACCGTCGTATCAGAGGATCACTTCTGAGAGGGAGAGGTGGCGGCGACTCAGGGAACACGAACACCCCACCTCACTCTCACTGCCAGCACGGAGGTCTTCGCTGGATGAACTTTCGGAGGGAACCGGCTGGAATATCCGTGGCTGGCATGGCGGAGCCTTTGCCTCCTGGAACCCACTCAAGAGCTTGGATGGCTTAGTTGGGGGAATTGCACCTTTCACCGGATGCAGATGGGATTCTGCCCCTCCCCCTTTTAGGTCATGGGTACTGGTGTTGGGAGAGGCTGGTGGAGGGCGATGGAACCCATCCTAGCTTGGTCCCTTGCCTCCCATTATCACCTTCATCCCTCACGGAGAATGCTTGCAAAATTATCACGGGAAGAAAGCTTATTCAGGATATTAACTTTTTCTAGTGTCTTAAGACCCTCACGGGAAGCCCAGTTCTTTCTAAGGAGGGGGAAGCTGCTGTGCCTGGGGGTCATTCTGGGTCATCAGATGGACTGCTCAGGTTCTATGGAGAGGCAGCACCATGCGAACAACCTCCATCAAACAGCGCACCGGGGCGACTCCATTAGGACTCTGGGTTCTCCTGGCCTAGTGTTGGGATCTCTCTCCAAACCCTCTGTCCCAAGAGCTGATCAGACCAAACCTCAATAAACTTGACAAAAGCTTTGTGTGGCCATGAAGGAGGAAGTGATTTGGGGGGCTGATTACCTAGGTGTAGTAGTGATTGGGGCTCCCTTCTGGGTGTGTTTGTGGAGGTCCATATTTGGCAACTCTTGAGTTGAGATGGGAAAGTGGTTTTTTTCCCCCTACAAAAGAAGTCCTTGTCAAGGGACTTCTATGTGTCACAGGACACTTGGTAGGCCTGCATCCAGACGTGGCATTGGGAAACAGCCCTTTGCCTAACTGCTTGTTTTATCCAGAGGGAGGGCAATGGCAGCCAATTTACTTTAACCTTTACTGAAAACAAATCTTGATCTAATCTCACAAATCCAGGGCTGCTTCTGAGAGATGAGAGGAGAGGGGGAGAAAGAAAGGTGTCTCTTCAAGTGGGCATTGAGCCTGCTGGGATTAAACATATCCTACCTCTGGTGGGGACAGTATTTGCATATCCAGCCCCTCTCCCCACGTCTCACTAGGAATCATATTTATCAGGTATTTTAAATTTAAAGGGATTCCCAGGTGGGTGCAGTAGTGCATGCCTGTAATCTCAGTACTTGGAAGGCTGAGATAGGAAGATAGAAGGTTCGAGGCCAGCCTCAGCAACTTAATGAGACCCTCAGCAACTTAGCAAAACTCTGTTCCAAAATAAAAAATAAAAAGGGCTGGGGTTGTAGCTTGGAGGTAGAATGCCCCTGGGTCCCATCTCCAGTATAAAAAAAATACGATGTGAGACTATAATGCACCAATAAAAGGATATATAATAAAAAGGAGGGAGAATTCCCTTTAAACCAATTCAAGCTGATCTCCATTCCTGTCTAACCTGCTGTTGTCTCTACTCATGGACTTTGGTAGTCTCCTGAAAAAAAGATAAATGTTGACAGCTGGGCGTGGTGGCACACGCTTGTAATCCCAGTACTTGGGAGGCTAAGACAGGAGGATCGCAGGTTTGCGGCCGGCCTCAGCCACTTAGTGAGCCCTTCTGCAACTTAGTGAGACCCTGTTTCAAAATAAAGAATAAAAAATAGGGCTGGTGGTGTAGCTTGGAGGTAGAATGCCCCTGGGTTCAATCCCCAGTTTTGCAAAAAAAGAGAGAGAGAGAGAGAAATGTTGGTAATCTCTCCTATCTTGCTTTGGCCACTTCCCTGGCCTTAGCATGTCAGAGCAGCCTTGGCTGACTGCAGTGCTGGGGTGCTTGGCCTACTGCTCCAGGGGAGCCAGGTGTGTGTGTGTGTGTATATGTGTGTACAGATCTGAGCAATGGATAGGAGGAACGCACTATGTATGTAATAAAAAAAATTCATTTTTGGTGGAGGGAGTGTTGGGGTGGAAGGGAACTGTGCCTTACTTTTTGACAGAAGAAAGTATTTATTCTTCAACCCCTCAAAATGTATGAATGACATCTTTAACCGAATCCATTGCTTTATTTTAAAAACAATTCATATTTTGTAATAGAAGATGTTTTAAAGCAATAAAGGATTCACTCACAAAGTGGTCTGCCTGGTCATTTGGTGGGGCAGAGACGTGTTTGGTAGATCCCCTGAAGTTATCACACATCTCTGAGGTCTGTGTCATAGAGATGGGGTGGAGGCGAGAGGAGCAGCAACTACGGACTGTGACCTTTCATAGGGATACCTGCTGGTCCTCTGTTCACACGGCTGCTCTTATCTTATCATCCTGGCAGGGTTCTTCTTTTTTTTTTTATCTAATAATTGAACCTGGGGGCACTCTACCTTTGAGCTACATCCCCAGCTCTTTTTATTCTTTACTTGGAAACAGGGTCTCACTAAGTTACCATGTACTGGCCTTGCACCTACGATCCTCCTGTTTCAGCCTCCCAATAGTGGGATGGCCGGTGTGTGCTACCACGCACATCCTGGAGGTTTGTTTGTTTTGTTTTAAAAGTGAGACTATAAAGGTTCCTGTCTCCCTACATGGAGACTGCAACTCCGTGGCCAACAAAGTGACCCTGACCTCTTTCCTCTATGTGTACAAGCCAGGATGTGCCTGCTGGTGAGACAGCCCAGTGTAGTTTCTGGCTCTGGCTCAAAGGATGGCTGAAGTGTTTGTTCTGCGATCACCCAGAGTCCACTGTTTGGTCCCAGCATCTGCAGTCTGTTGCTGTTTTTCTTCTGAACTGTCCTTCTTACTGTCACACCTCCCTTTCCAATTGCGTCCAGCTGTCACTTGGTCTGCTGTTGCTATCAGTTTTCTGTACATTTCTTCCATAGAGTTGCACTGTGCCTGTGGCATTCTGGCATCATATTTATTAGCAATTCTTAGCTGGAGAGAGACAATACATTGGTTCTAATTTAAATCATCTGGGAAGGGACTCAAGTCTGGGCTGTTAAGAAATGAATATTCACGGTACCTGCTAAGATCTCTTTCCCACATCACCTCTGTCGCTCCTTTAGGTCTTCTCTTCACTTATATGGAATCCCATTTCTACAGCGCATGCTTAGAGAACCCAACCCATCTGTTTCATTCACCCCTTTCTTAGCTGGTCTCCAAGTGGGTCTACACTCAACTGTGAATGCTCTGTAAGATCACTGCTTTTCTTCCTGCCTCTTTACGATAGTTAGTGGGTAAAGAAAAAAATAGTCCTTACCACTGAGCTATTTTCTAGATGTAGTGTTACAGGGATGAGGCCTGGAATTGCTGCGCTCCCTTTTGGCACCATAAAGGAAGCCAGCCCGAGGAGGAAGACAACATAGCTGGGCAAAACTGGGAGAATCACAGAGAAGTGGAGCTGAAGTCCTTATCAAGCCATTCCTGAAGTCTATAGCTCTCATAACTTTCTTTTGCAGGGCAGGGAGGGGGACTGGAGATTGAGCCCATGGGCATTCTACCTCTCAGGTATACCGCCAGCCTTTCTTATTTTGAAATAGGGTCTTGCTAGGTTGCTAAGGCTAGCCTCAAACCTGTGATTCTCCTGTCTCAACCTCCCAAGTACTAAGATTACAGGCGTGTGCTACCATGCCTGGCCCTCCACCCCTTCTTGATCAAAAGCATCTTGTTTTCTTTCTTTCTTTTGGTGTGGTACTAGGGACTGAACCCAGAGGGGCATTCTACCTCTGAGCTACACCCTCAGTCCTTTTTTATTTTGAAATAGGGTCTTGCTAAATTAGTGCATGCTGGCCTCAAAACCATGGTCCTCCCGTCTCAGCCCCCCCCCCCACTACTGAGTGTGTGCCATGGCATCTGGCTCAAACACCTTGTATTCTGTAGAATTCTTCTACCTGAAGTTCTTCTTCATGGGCTGGCTTGTGGATCCTGTTACTTTGACTACAACACAAGGCCACAGGAGCAGGAGCATTGCCTATCTTGTTCACTGCTCTTCGCCAAGTGTCTGCATGGAGAAGTACTCAATAACTATTTGTTGAAATGCCGAGTGGCCTTCTGAGTGTACACACCGTGTGGGAGGACCTGGCCAGGGTAGGCTGTCTGGGTAGTGTTTAGAGGGCAACTGTCCCGGTGCTTTATCTGTGGGTAGTTGGCTCCTTTCCATAGTCATGCAGCTGTTTTTTCTGTGTTGCCTAATTTTACTTTCTGTGCCCGAGTTCTCAAGAAATTCATCTTTGGGAATCAAACAAGAAAGGGTCCTGACTGTTGAGTTGTCAACTTAGAATCATGAAGATGGGGAAGAGGAAGATTTGACTTCAAAAATACAAGACAAGTGAGCAGGTGACTCTTGGAGCAGGAGGCGCCGGGCTTACCTGTGTTAGAAGCTGTCCTACTCGCTCTAGTAGATTCCATCAGGCAGAGAGCTGGGGGACTCTTGTCTTAGTGGACATCAAGGTACAAGGACTGATCAAAGCAGAGGAGTTTTGTATTTATTACAAAATTCATTACACAAATACAGATGACCAGAAGGTCTAAAAACAGCCCAGACTCTTCCAACCCTCTTCCACCTCTAGATAAAAGAAGAGCCACGGTCCAGCTCACACAGAGGGAGCCCTTCTTAGAAGAGCTGCCTGTCCCTTGGATGGTTCAGAGTCTTGGGTCCAGCAGCAGAGAGGAGCCCCATGTGTGCGGACAGCCCCTTGAAGCAGCCCTTGGTCACAGCTGCTCGGGGCAGGCAGCAGCTTTAAGTTTCACAGTTCCCATGTCCCCACCACACAAGTCAAATCAAGGAATGGAAATAAAAGGAAAAAAAGCAGAAGTTTGGGAAAGGCAGCCTGGAGAGGGCTGCAGGTGGGGAAGGACGCACAGTGGGTTTCTGGGGGGCTGGCAGTTTCTTGACTCGGGTGGCATTAGAATATTGACTTTAAAATTATTCTTTAAATTGTACATAAATATTACATACTTTACTGTGCACATCTTAAAACTTTTTAAGTATATAAAAAAAAAGCAAAACCCAAGAAAACTCAAGAGGCTAAAAGTGAATAAAGGGCCTGGAGATGGAGCCAAAAGGAAGAAATTAAAGAGCAGAGAGGATAAAGGAAGCAGACAGCAAAGGTGGGAGATGAAGTCTTGCAGGTGGTGTTGCGGCCTCAGTTCCTCTTCTTCTGTCTGGATACTGGTTCTGCTTCCAGGTACTGGAGACCAACTAGCATACCCAGGATGGAGAAACCTTAAATACAGACACAAGATTAGTGGTGGATGTAAACTTAGTGAGTAGGACGTCCTACTCACTAAGACAAAAGTCTCCCAAGATAAGAGTCCCCAGCTCTCTTGCCTGATGGAATCCATTAGAATGAGAAGGCCATCCTACTCACTAGGAAACACAGGACCTGTCCTGGAACTGGGGATTGAACCCAGGGGCATTCTACCTCTGAGCTATATCCCCAGCCCTATTTCATTTTTTAGTTTGAAACAGGGTCTCATTAAGTTGCAGAGGGCCTCACTAAGTTGCTGAGGCTGGCCTCCTGTTTCAGCCTCCCAAGTACTGAGATTAGCAGCATGCGCCACCACGCCCAGCTCTGTTCTGTAATTCTTGTATGTCTGTTCTCTACACCAGCCCTGGTTCTGGGACAGTTGCTGTGGGAGGGCTGGGGTACTGGGTGCTTACTTGCCACCATCAGGGGTGCCAGGACGCCGATCGTGGGTGCTGCAGTTCCGTATACAAACAACTCAGAGAGGAAGTGCCCGAGGGCTAGAAGGAAGGTCCAGAGTGTGATGTGATAGAGCCTACAAGGAAGCACACAGAAATTCGAAACAGAGTCACTGCTTGTTCAGCAAAGAACAGCAGAAAGTATCAGACTTGATACATACAAGTGCTGTGACTATGGCTGAAGAGAAAGGATACTTGTTCCTGAGAAACACCTGGCTGTTTGATCACCTCGATTTGTTCTCACCTAGGTTGAAGCTAAAAGTTTTAGACGTTAATCTGAGAGAATGATCTAAGCACCCAGAGTGGGCCTGTGAGTTTTAGTGAGGTAGAGAACCCAGCTACAGCAAAGCGGAGTCTGGATTATGGCAATCCTAGGCAGTGCACACAATTGTGAACCAACCACACTTACATAATCTACTTGTTCAAACTGGCAGACTCTGCAGTCCAAGCCTACCCGCAGGTATCTGTCTGGCCATGTGCAGGTCAGCATTTATATGGTGGATGCCATCCATATATGGGGAGGAAGGAGCAAGACATCTCTGGGGCTTTTATGATGCTTTAGCAGCTGTTATTTTGTGGTTTAGTGCGGAAAAGTGGTTGGATGGAGGACATGGTAGCCACCCCATGGGATCAGAACTTGTTCCTCAGCTCTGACTGTGAGGTGGAAAAGACATGCTATTAGCTGACTGATCCCTTGGATTGGTGATATCCTTTTTTCAATTATAAAATAACAACAATAAAAATAAAAATCAGAAAGGCTGAGATAGGAGGATCACAGGTTTGAGGTCGGCTTCAGCAACTTAGCAAGACCATTTCAAAATTAAAAAATGGGCTGGGGGTGTTGTTTGGAGGTAGACTGCCTCTGGGTTGAACCTCCAGTAGTGGAAAAGAAAAAGGGAAATACTTCAAACATAAAAATTTGTAGTATACTATAATGAACCCCAATCCAACCAATACTCAGCTCCATCAAATCTTAACATTTGGGTTTTTTTTTAATTTCAGATACTTTTTTTGTAAGAAATAAAATATTATAAAGAAATAAAGGCCAGGCGTGATGGTGCACACCTGTAATCGCAGTACTAGGGAGACTGAGATAGGAGGGTCGCAGGTTTGAGGCCAGCTTCAGCAATTTAGCAAGACCCTTAGCAACTTAGTGAGACCCTGTTTCAAAATAAAAAATAAAAAGAGCTGGAGGTGTAGCTCAGATAGAATGCCCCTGGGTTCAATCCTTAGTCCAAAAAAAAAAAAGAAAGAAATGAAATGTTATAGCTAACAGTTAAAGCATCCTGTGTATCTTTATCCTACCCAGATCCTGTTGTCCTTTCTCTCCTCCCCAGAAGTAACCAGTATTTTAAAATTTGTTTTTTTCTCATTCGAGTACATATTTATTTATTTATTTATACATACATACGGGGGGTTGAACCCAGGGGCATTCTACCTCTGAGCTACACCCCCAGCCCTTTTTAGTTTTTTTTTTATTTTGAAACAGGGTCTCGGTGCTAGGTTGCTGAGAGTCTGTCTCACCAAGTTGCTGAGGCTGGTCTTGAACCTGCTATCCTCCTGTCTCAGCGTCTCAAGTACTAGGATTACAGGCATGTGCCACCATGCCTGGTTTCGGGTGCACGTTTTTATACACTGAGTAAACATGTATGTATGTATGTTGATTTTAAGTTTCTGGTTAGGGAGGGAATAAGATCAGACTGCACATTAGAAGTGCAGGGATCAAAGTCCAAGCTAGAAAGGTCTGAAAATAGCAAGTCAGCACTTGCAGCTGTCCTGTGTTGGGAGAGGGGGAAAAATGAATGGGTTATAGAGGTGAGGATACATGTGAGTTTTCTTTGTTGATTCCAAAAGTACAGCAAACAAAAGATATATCTCTTACACCTACCAGCAATTCTTCATGACCATAAAGGTCTTCAAAACGATTATTCAATCTTCCCTTCCTCTCAGTCACCTGAGCTTATTACCTTATAGATGCAGAGACCAAGGTGCAGAGAAAGTAAATGATGAACTTGTTGCTATAAAGCTAGTTACTAACAAAACTGAGACCAGAATACATTTTCTTGTTTTCACTTTTGGCCCCAGGCTGTTTCCACCAAACCATACTACTTCTAAAAATATGGGATAATCTAGGACGAGAAAACCAGTTTCAAGTTAAAAAAAATTTTTTTAAATAAAGTTGGAGAGATCAAAGGGCTAATAACCTTGATTCAAATCCCACTTGAGCCAGTCTTCCTCAGTTTAAATTAACTGGGTCTCTAATATTTAGATCTGCAAAAACAGGAATGAAAATCCCTGCCTCCCAGGGCTGCTAAGAGGAGCCCGAATCAAGGTCATGTGCATGAAAGCTCTGGCATAAAGAGAGGGGCTCAATAAATAGTATTGCCTCCTCACTTCCCCAGATGCAAGAGCTTGGATAAGACAAAAATAAATTGGAGTGTGAGGCTGGCATTTTGACAGCCTCACCCAGTGAATTGAGCAAACTGTTTTCCTTCTAGCTAGGGATGATGATTGCAGGAAGAAAGCTTGAGCCCCCTCCAGTGGCCAGCACTGGGTATGGCGTTATCTAGACAGGCTGTGACTGCCGGTGATTATTCCACACCTGTCTTAGCGCTCACAAAGGCGGCATCGGCACGCATTCTTTTTTGCCCTCACCTATTGACTCTGCATAAGCACAGGCTAGTTTCCTTTGTAGGTTTCTCTTTTTTTTCACGGATCAAGATTCTGTTCATTCCTGCTTCTTTAGGAGAAATGTGAGAAAGGTATGTGTGGGTGGCTACTCTAAAAAGACCATACCGGCAGGGATGGGGGTGTAGCTCAGTGGTAGAGCATTTGTCTACCATGCAGTATGCCCTGGGGTTGATTCCCAGCACTGCAAAAGAAATTAAAAACAACAACAAACTGAAGCTAAAAGGCACACCTCTCTACTTCTTGAGCAGAAGAAAGGCGGATTCATTAGTGAAGAAGTAGAGGGGTATAATGCAGACCACTGGTTAATGACACTGCCAGTTTGCTATGTCAGTTCCAAAGAATTTCAGATTTTAAAGAAGACTTGTTAAGCCTATTATGTTTTTTAGGTCTGGAAGGAATGGGACCTACTGGCCTTTTATTATCCACATTCTAGTCTAATGTAGTAAAAGGATTAACAGGTTCCAACAGGGTGTGCAATGGCTTGCACCGATTCCCAACAAAAAGGTGCTAAAGCTCTTCCTTCCTTTACATACGTCTTGTTGTGGATGTCAATGGCACAGAGGCAGCGAATCACTGACGAGAGCAGTGTCCAGATCCCAAAGGTCCGAGCTTGGAGGCCATTCACTGTGTAACAGAAAAAAAGAAGAGTGTTGAGGGGAGGGTTGGGTTCCTTCCAAACTCTTCCTACTTCACTGGAGATCCACAGGAGATAGCTGAGCCTGACTCCCTTTGGCTGGGCAGAGTGGAGGCTCTAGTGCCATACCCAGGGGGCTAGAAGGGATGGAAAGAACTCCAGAACGAGAACTGCTCAGATCCTCTGCAGATGTCTACAATTGGAAGGGAGTTCTAAGAGCAGAAACCCAAGAAAGAACACACTTAGGCAACTAACTCCTGGATGCAGTAATTTACACCCTCTTCTCCTGGAAGCCACTCTGGTTGTAGTAGTTTACACCTCCTGTCCCCAGGAGCCCAGAGAGTCTGGATCAGGTTTAGGGGAACGCCTCAGAGATGGGTCTGTCAACACAAGATGCCCAGGAGGCCAGCAGACTTTTGATACTGATCCAGGAGAGATCTCAGAGACACTGGCACCAAGCTAGAGGCTTTAAAGATCCTTTCTTTAAGAGATCTAAGTCCCTGGGTATCTTCCTGAATCCAGATCTACGTTGTTTGAACAGAGTGCGACCCAGGCTGGCTTCCCGTGTGCAAGGCAGTGGACCAAAGCACTCTTTCTTTGGGCTTTGCTGGGGCCACTCTGTTTGGCAGTGTCTCATTCTGCCATTGATGTATTAAATAACTTGCCCTGAAAGTATGGGTCATATTCTACCATAACAGTGGTTCTTGACCCTGGCTGCCTATAAGAATCAACTGAGGAAGGTTTATAAAATAACCAAGGGCTGGGTACCAGACTAATTATACCATACTCTCTGGAGGTGGGCCCTGACATAAGTATTTTCTAGGAACTCCCTGCTTGGGTGATTTAAATGTGTAGCCACTGATCTAAGGCATCTGTGTCTTGGAAATTGCAACAGTGAAAGCAAAGACACTTCCTTTGCTGGTCTATCTCTTGCTGAACAAAAGAAATGTTAAGGGATAAGACTGATGACTGAAAGGCCTATTAATGTTTACTTGGGCTTTAAGGATTTTTCTAGTCTTTGGAAAACCAGACAACTCTACCAAATTCACACCAAAGACCTTTAGATGGTAGTGAGAAAAAATTCCATATGCCAACCACATATCCAGCATTAGCCCTGGAGGGCTACATTTTTTATTTTTTTTTATTTACATTTTTTTATTCTGAAGCAGGGTCTCACTAAGTTGCTGAGGCTGGCCTCAAACCTGTGATCCTCCTGTCTCAGCCTCCCAAGTACTAGGTTTACAGGCATGCACCACCACCCCTGGTGGGCTATATTCTTTAAAAACCAATTTGACAGAGTCAGGTGAGGTGGTACACGCCTGTAACCCCAGTACTTGGGAGACTGAGACAGGAGGATAGAAGGTTCAAGGCCGGTGTGCAGTAACTTAGTGAGACCCTGTTTCAAAATAAATAAAAGGTATGGGGGTGTAGCTCAGAGGTAGAATGTAGAAAGAAAGAAAGAAAGAAAAGAAATAAAAAGAAAGAAAGAGAAAAAGGGGGGGGAGGGAAAGCAAGCGAGTGAGCATGTGCGCAATTTGACAGTTTTTCTGAAGACTGAGGAAATTTCTCTAGTTTGTGAGCTACTCAAGTGGAGTACTTCACGAGGCCTAACCCGATTAGGATCAGGTGAAGACACTCCGGAGCACTGCTACGATCAGTAGAGCGATCAGTAGAGCACCATGACAGCCCCCAGATCACAACGGAGCTGGCAGCCTCCATTTTTGGATCTCCCCTTGCCCACACAGGTTCTGCTCAGCCACCTGACCTATAGAAAGTCACAGACCTCTGGGCTTCTCTGTCTCAACTTTAAATTCAAGGGGCCAAACCAGATAACCTCTAAGATCCTGTGCAACTATACAGCGACCTGTGACTATCAGAGGGCACACCTGAGCATTAAAAAAATGTTTTTCCTGCTCATTTTTCCAGGTTCTTTACTGCTATTATATTAGAGCTTTGTTCAAAATAAGCCTTAGCCTACTTAACTTCATGTTATACACAGATGTTACAGAAAGATGAGCTAGGTCAGAGCCTGAATCTGGGTTAGCTATAAATGTGACACAGAACTGACAGCTCCTGCGGGAGAAATGGTGCTGCAGCTCACAGTACCCCACACATGAACACCATGGAGTTCAAGCTGCAGTGTAGAAACGCCCTCAGCACAGAGGCTCAGCAAGGTGCCGAAGGCCACGAAGAGCCTTCTCAAGTCTCATCTTGGGAGACTAACTTGAAGGGATTTGGGGTATCTGCTCAGGGGTACTCATGGTTTGAGAAGACCTTGGATTAGTTTCTGTCCACTTGTATGAGGGAACGTAAACCATGTGTGCCGTGACCTGGTTAGTGAAGAGGGCGCCAAGAAGCTACGTAAAGCTTCCTGATGGCTTTCTAGTGGGACTTCCCAGAGTCACCCAGTAACTCTTATTTCCTCACTTGCCCTTTTAAGGCTTTTTGTACATACTAACTGTTCAGGGCAGTATGAAATGAATGAAAAGGTATCCAGAGAAGCTTGGGGGAAAAGGGTCAAGTGTTTTCCACAAAGTCTGTGACCCCAGTGGATACAAAGGCTAGATCAGGCAACATCAGAACCACCTGGAGGTTTTTAGAAACTGGACTCCTGGGGCCCTCCCAGGTTCAATAATTAGATTTGGAGAGGGAAACGGGTACCTGTGTTTGTTTTTAAGTTTCCTGGGTTGTTCTGATGTCCAGCCTGGCTTGGGAGCCACTGCTAGGTCACTGCTACATAGGATGCAGTTCTTACCGAGGTTTGGCTTGCCAGTGTAGAGCTTTTCATAGAGAAAGGTGTGGTCTCGGAAGCTCTGGAGCGTGTTCCCCATGGCTATGATGGACACCATGACCAGCCAGCTTCTTAACACATTCAGGAAACGGCTCATGACTCCCCTCAAGCCCGAGAGGGTGTTTTGCCTTGGAAACAAAGGCAAAGGACGCCAGATGATGAAGGTCAGTCTACTTCAACCAAATGCTCTCTCCTCTGTGGTTAACCTGTATCAGACTCATGAGGGTTGTACCAAGCTTAGTTGGCCAATCAATTCCTCTCCAAGTCCTTTATGCCCACGCACCCCCAGTTTTCTTAATGCACTATTCTTTCTTTAAGGGGTTAGCATGCTGCCTGTGAATATTTATTCTTTTTTTTTTTTTTTGCGGTACCGGGGGATTGAACCCAGGGGTGTTCTACCTCCGTACTACACCCCCAGCCCTATTTTTTATACTTTATTTTGAAACCGGGTCTCACAAAGTTGCGGGGGGCCTCACTAAGTAGAGAGAGAGAGAGAGAGAGAGAGAGAGAGAGAGAAAGAGAGAGAGAGAGCGCTGAGGCTGGCCGCGAACCCAGATCCTCCGGTCTCCGCCTCCCAAAGTACTGGGATTACAAGCGTGCACCACCACGCCCGGCGAATATTTATTCTAAACCAAAGTGTGCTGACCTTTATTCAGAGACAAAGGTTGACTAATACAATGGGTGGAAAAACAGATCCAGCAAAATCAAATGGAGATAAAACAGATACAGCGAGATAAAATGAAAAGAACAGGAATAGAAGAAAAGGAGGTGTACAAAGTAACAGAGTGGATTTCCGTGTAAGGGTTATGGAAATTGGGCCCAATACTTAGTCACATTAATAGCGGTGAATGAACAGTATATGTTGTGGTAAGTGGCATGGTATTTATCTTTGTCTAAGTAATTTCTCCAATATATAGTATTACCCTAAATCTGAACTCCTTTCTCTTGGCTGGAACCAGTACTCATAGCTATAACTTTATTTTTTCATGCCATTCCTTTGCAATTCAAGTGACTCGAAGGTGATTATTAATCTGCTCACAGGTAGCTGCCTGGTCATTGACAGATCCTTCCACACCTATAGAAGCCTTATACATCTGAGTGGAACCTATGGTGTGACAGCACCACTTAGAGCACTGGAGCTCCTCTACTCTGGTTCTTAGATATATCATGCTTCACAGACTAGAACAATCCAGAAGTTAAAAATAGATAAACTGCTGTGACTTCAGAACTAGTACGAAAATTATATGGAGAAACAATCAGCAATCTTGGTGTTGGATGCAAGAAAATTTACCATAGCTATCAGTTATTACTGGATACTTGGGTCATGCCCCTAACGTTTATTATCTCATTCGATCCTTCCAACAAGGTAAGCAGGCACTATTAATATTTTCATTTTATAGATGATGACTGGAACAGAGAAGTTAAGTGATTTGCTTATGGTTACACAACTAGTCCAGTGCAGAATTAAGATACGAACTGTGATCTGTTGGACTCAATGTTGCAATACTACCTCACCAAGAATATTTTGATGAAGTTCCCATTTTTGAGGAAGACAAGCATACCATATCCACTTCTGTCTTCAAGTTGCATAGAAAATGCAATTAGGATATATACTTTTTGTTTTTTTTAAAAATTGTGTAGATCAACCCTTGCTGAGGAGTGATTTCAATCAGCTTGATTTAAATGAATCCCATATAAAGACTCTAATAAGGGAACAGCTTCTTCCCATCTTCATTATTATCATCATTTTTTGGCCCATGGCTGTTCTCAAGTTAAGTTCTTGGGCCTGACGTGGTTAATAAGTGATCAGGTTTCCTTTGTCACTTTGGCAATAGAAGTTTCAGTACAGTCCCACACTACCCTGCTGAGATAGACATTAAAGTCAGCAATGGCCCACGACAGCATGAAGCACCAAAACCCAACAACAACAACAAGCTCTAGAGAAAGTGGGGTGAATTGATGAACCTTTCAGGGAAACGTGGGTCACAAAGGTGGACTCTGTCCAAGTCCAGCATGAATAGGGGTCTACTGGATATCACAAGCTCTTAGACAGTCTGGGCCTAGATCCACCTCTTCACTTCATTTTCTTACCCCCTCTCATTAGGAGTCACAGGTTTCACTCCAGAATTAGAAAAGCTGAATGGAGGCCCCCCACCTCAGCCCAGCAGAACTTATGACTTCCATTTCAGACATCTTAGAAATCCCAGCAGATAGCTGATGAGGATAGAGCCTGATCACTTTTGAATTGCTCTGCCAATTCCTTAAACCCATTCCCCTTATATTAGAGCCTCCCAGAGTATACAACATCCATCCCCCAAATTCGCCCTGGCCCAGCCCAGTATAGGTGCGGTGTTAAATCTCAGAGTTAGGAGAGAGGGATTCCTATCCTAACCCTACCGTTCAGTAGCCAAGTGGCCCTGGGCAAGTCATTTACACTATGTAGCATTGGTTTCCTCATCTGCAAAATGGAGATACACATGTCTACCTCAAGGGTTAGAGGAATTACATGAGAAAAAGTGAAAACTCTTTACACAGTGCTAAATTCACAGCAGCTGCTCATTCATTTGTTCCCCGAATTTACCAAGCCCTCTCTCTTTCTACCTCCCCCTTGTCATTGTCTCTCGAACATCTTTCCTCCAAAAGGTAGCCATCCAAACAACCCTTTTCCTCCCAGACTCTTCAGATTCTCTGAATCAGACCTCACACAGACACCAACATCTTTCTTTTCCAAATTCTCCTACCTGGCGACGGGTCCCCAGCCCCGCAGCAGCAGTAGCAGCAGCAAACAAGCTCCCCCAGGACAGCTCCAGCCCCAAGTCCACCTGAGCCATTTGTCCCCGCCCCCACCCTCAGCCGGCTTCCAGGATTGGATCGGTCCGGTCAGTCCTTGCTCTGATTGGCTGTGCCGGTTTTGTTCGAGCAGGAGATAGGGAGTGAACACCTTGGCTGCCAATCAGCGGTGGCTGCTGCCTAAGCCCTTCCCCCGGCACGCCGCTCACGCAGTAAACCCTTTTGTTGAGCGTGGCTGTATTCTGGGTTTGGAGTCAACCTTTTAGGGGCGGAGAAAAAAAAAAGAGCGGAAAAAAAAGGAGCCAAGATTCACTTCTGCCAAAGGCTCTGCGCCCGCGCTGCGCGGTGGTGACGCCATCAGTCCGCGCCGGCAGCCGGGCGTTGTCAGCGCCGGGTGGCGGGCGCCTGCGCAGTGGCTCCGAGCGGGCGGTTGCTTGTTGGTTGTTGTAGTAACGGGGGAAGCAGCCGTCGGCGGCTGCCGTGAGCCCGGCTGGGGAAGGAGGAGGAAGGTAGGCGCAGAGCGCGGTCCCCGCCTGCCCGCCCCGAGCCATGGGAAGATGAGACAGGTAAACGCCTGCGCCGGCGCGCTCCCCTACCCGAGAGAGCTGCGCTCCCAGGGCTGGGCGGCCGCCGTCCGCTGCACTTCCCTCGCAGAGCCCGGGAGCAGCTGTTGGCTTCCGGGCGCGCCAGGCTGAATCGCAGCGGCGGAGTCGCCTCGTCCCTTCCTGCGATACACCTGCAGACCTACCTGGGATTGGGGTGAGCTGGGGTTGGGGCTGAGGGCAGATCTCTTTAGGACAAGGACTCCCTTTAGGCGAGTGTCCTTAATCTCTTTCGGAGCTCCGGGTCCCTCCTAGCTCTGCAGGGAGCCTAGGAAAAGGTTGACATTCCTTCCTCGCTTGGAGGTTTTGTTTTAACTGAAAGGACTTACCAACATTTTGGGAAGGATGGAGAAAATCCCTTTGGAAGTCTCCAGAAGAGAGTCATGAGGTCGTTAGATATTGCCCATTATTTC
This sequence comes from Glis glis, assembly GCA_004027185.1. NCBI lineage: Eukaryota > Metazoa > Chordata > Mammalia > Rodentia > Gliridae > Glis > Glis glis. The sequence continues at coordinate 26,554 of PVJS01002677.1, forward strand.
CGCTGAATTGTCTGTAGGGATCTGTATCGTGGAGGGTGTTTTTTTTTTCTTTAAAATTTCATCGTATGTATGAATCCATAGAAAAATTGAGTTTGGAAAGATTGGCATGAAATAATTATCTCTGAGTAATGGGATTATGGTCATTTAAACACCTTTCTTTGTATGTACTTTCTATTCCCTCTAAAACAACGAACGTGTACGTTTTTCCTGTGGAAAAATATTTTGTTAGAAATGCAGTATTGGAAATTTCTTCATTTAAATATCTATTTAAGATTCAGATAAAAGTTTGTGATTTTTAATAAGGGAGAATAATTATTTAGAGTGTTTGGAAGGGCATTGATTTTTTCCCCAGCTATGATTAGGGGGAATATATTCATGAGTCTTTTAATTAAGTTGAATTGGTTTTTACTAGAAATATGATGGCAGTTTGCCTGTGTGCTTGTCACAGAATCTAAATAAATCTTTACATATGTCTGAACCTTGAGTTTTTATTTTTAATCCACATCAGATTTGTTTAGTAAGGAATCTATGTTTTAGGTAATCAGTCACCTATTTCAAACTGCCTTAAAAGATCCGTCAGGTCAGATTTGTCTAACAAGGAATCTATGTTTTTGATAATCGGCCACCTACCTCAGAATGCCCTTTTGGTACATGTTAGATTTAGTATATAAGAGACAAACGAGAAATTCAAACTTAGAGCAGCTCTTCAAATATAAAGAGCACAGGCAGTATGTTTGAAAAAAATCCTGATTTTTGTGGCATGTTTGAAGTACTGTGATAGAAGGTAAGCGTGTAGAGATTGGACACTATTTAGGAATATATTGTTTTTAATTAATTGGAAGATCATCAGCAAAACCAAGAAATAGCTATATTTTGTTTCAGATCACTTGACTTTCTTGCAGGAATCTGGGCCACCCAAATTGTCTGATCCAGTGAATCTGCAAGAAAAGGTCTGTGAGGCCTCTGTCTGCTGACTGCATGACAAACCCTAAAGGAAATGCCAGTCGTGATGGCCCGGGACCTGGAGGAAACAGCATCATCCTCAGAGGATGAGGAGGTGGTAAGCCAAGAGTAAGTAATAGCAAGCTTGCCTTGGGCCATTTGCCTTTACGGTGGAAAATAGTTTCTTTTACTCATATACTTTTTTTTTATCCAGTATCCTTCCATTGGTATTGTCTGACTGGTTTTAGCTTCTATGCAGGATCTAATTCAAGATCTTGTTATTCAGTTTCCATCAGGTATCAGACATGAGACAAGGTTTTGTTTCTGGGCTCATGTGTGAACATCAATCCTAGATATTGTAGGCAGGTAATAGCTTTTGATGTACTCTTGATCAGAGCCTCCAATGTAGGAGACTTTGAAATGTTTAGATATTGAAGAAAAGTAGGTTTCCAAACTCTATGATGTTGATTATGTTGTGCTAGTGTTTTCAAAAGCCTTCACCATACTAGAGTAGTGGGAACATAGAGAAGCCAGGTAACTTACCACAGCAACTCTGGGGCAGGATATTAGAGTTCTAAAGCCTGTGCTGTGTCCATTGAACCACAGTTGCTTTCCTAAGTTATTTTGAATACGAGTCAACTTTCTTGATTGCTGGATCCTCATAATAAAAATGAATGATAGTGACAAGTGCAGCTGTTGTAGATGATGGTAATGACTTTATCTCATCTATTCCAGAGATTAAACTATTTATATCTTATTTAACTTGAAAATGTTATTATTTCCACTTTATTAAACTCAGCCTTACAAATATCAAGAAATTTCCTCAGGGACCCTTACAGAGAGTGATGGATTGAGATTCAGATTTAGCGTTCCTGGATTTTGAAGAGCTTTGCTACTTTGCCACCTTTAATATTATTACTTGACACAGAATCTAGAGTGAGAATCTGGCTTAAAATTAAGACATGTTTTTAGATACTCTGGGTCCTTTTGGATATGTATGTGCTGTGTAACCTGAAAAACAGGGATAATATCTCCCAGGCTATTTTGTAGGGGTGTGGTTAGGATCAAATAAAATAATACGTGTGAAATTACTCAGTATATTATAAAGTGCCATACAAATTTAAGGCATAATTCTTACTGGTTTTAATATTAAGTATATGGTATACTTTTTAATAAGATGAAAAATTACTTAGTATCATTTGAAGAAAATTATTGAGGTATTAATAAAGTTTTGAGGAAAGGTTTCTCTTCATTGTTAGGTCATAGAACATGATAGCAATTTAATAATATTTGGGTCATTCTCTTTCAGGATAATTAAATGGATAATTCCCTCCGGTTACTTTGCCTTCTTGTGCCATTTTGCTTTCAGTGTGCTGCTGCCTTTTAACCATTTCACAAAACTTTTAACTTTTGCTGCAAGCATCAGTTTTTCCATTTTCAAGATTGTTCTTTTACTCCCTAGAGGTTGGGCACACATAACACTAATACTACTTTGGTTTCCTGTCTGTATTCATGATTGAGAAATGCTAATTTTCTAGTAGAATTATTGAAAATATAGATGAAATATCCCCCACAGCCATCCAAATTTATGGATGTTTTGCCCTTATTTTTTTCAAATTCCTACTCTTGATTTTTAACTATTACTCTTGTTTCATCAGCTTGTATCTCGTCTATCAGACACTTGTGTTATACATTAGGAAGCTTAAATCAATTTTGTTCACACCTGGAGTAGTGGGCTTACATTTTAAAAGTTTTGGAAGTTAGATGGCCTTCAGTCCTCTAAGGATTGATCCAAAGCTGTATATCCTTGGACATCTGTTAGATCTGCTCAGATCCCTAGGCTTTATTGAAGTATTAATGCCTTGCAGTCCCCGACTTGAGAGCTGGAAACCGTCCAAGCAGTCCTTGTTTTGCATGGCATTATTTCAAATAGTAAATGTAAAGAGGCTATGCTATATTTTGCTTGGAGATCCGAAAATACAAATTTGTATGTAGATGTAGAAACTTTCATATAAGAACTCAGTGTGAGGTTTCTGTAATCACTGAAAAAACAGTAACCTTAATTTCTGTCATAAAAGGTAGCTTTATGTCATTTTAAAAGATCAGCAAAAAACAATTACACAGTGAGTCAGAGAAGGAGGGCGTCGTCATGGGCTGGAGGAGCTGGGAATGACTCCATGGAGGTCGTGACACTTGAGGAGGACCATGGCGGGGTGGGCTTAAATAGGCAGAGAGAAGTGGGGATGGCATTCTCCCAGGGACAGTGGTATGGAGAAGGCACAGAGGTGGAAATGCTAAAGCTGCTTTATGTCTCCATCTTTGGGTAATGTAGGCTGGCTCCCGGGAGTGAATAGTATGTATCCCTCATGAAATTGCGTAAAACCCAGAATGTTCTTAGGCTTTCAGTAAAGTGAACCATAAAACTGGTCTACTTCAGTGGGGCGTGGTGGCGCACACTGTTATCCCACCCAGTACTTGGGAGGCTGAGACAGGAGGATTGCAGGTTTGAGGCCAGCCTTAGCAACTTAGTGAGGCACTCAGCAACTTAATGAAACCCTGTTTCAAAATTAAAAAAAAAAAAAACGGTCTGGGGGTGTAGCTCAGTATAGAGTACCCCTGGGTTCAATCCCTAGTACCACCACCACAACAAAAGAAACTGGTCCAATTCAGAAATTAATCACTCAAATGTTTTGTTCTTTCATGCCTAAAAAGGTGAATTTTATTAATATATCCCAGTTTCTGTTGTAAATGAAAATTTAAAGTCCCAATGTTCAGTTTCCCAGTCATTTACAATTTTTCCCTTTAGCACCACCTGGTGGGAGCATATTTTTAATAACAATTTAACATCTGCCTTAAGTGTTTTTTAGTTGACGTTATTGAACTAATAATTTATCTACTCTTATTTTTCCACTGGTTGTAAGTGAAAAGATTTCTCTGTCAGGGATTGGGCTTTCCACGAGAGTGGTTAGGGCCTTGGCTCTTTCCAGCTGTTTGTCTGTTTATTGTGTTGCTGACTCTTGTCAGGCATTTTTAACTGTAGCAGCAGTCCATTGTTTATGAATGCTAAGGCACAGTGGTGCCAGTTTGTAGCTAGTGCTAGATCGACAAGGAATTTTGGATAGTTTCCAAAGTTTTTGTCCAAGATTTCATAGTTCAGGCTGCCTATTTTTCCCTTTATCCATTGACATAAAAATATAGTGGAAAAATTATAGTTGGACTAGATCATAGGAATCATCTGACCCCATGCCCACATTTTACAGGTGTTTAAGATTAAAAAAGCAAGCAAACCATAAAAAATCCTTCTTGCTAAAAAATGTACCCTGTAAACACCCTTTCTCACAAATGGGTCCCATCACCCAAGAACAGGAACAATTAGCAGCCACGTTCCATTTCCAGAAAACAGGAAATGAGATAGGTATGGTGTTCTTTGCTTTTTTCACTGAAAAGCTGTTGACAGCTCATCGCGAGTCCAGGGGTTGCCTAACTTCTAGGATTGGTAGCCTGGCAGCTACCAGTTCAAAGTGTGGGTCTTTTAAAGCATGGATTGGGAGGAAATGTTTTGGCCCTGAGATTTGTGGCATGACTCTTGTTTAGGGGTGTGGTCATGTGAGTTTTTAAGAGCTGAGTGAATCTTGGCTAAATGGGTCTTGTTCCCTGTAAGGAACTGATTAGTTTAAATTCTCAAAGAGTTGAGTTCAAGGTGTTTGATATACAGACCTTCACTAAAATATGATTTTTTTCGGTAAAGGGTAGAAAGAGCAGAGATGCTGGGCTCACATACCCGTCTACTTACTTAACCAGGTGTATGACCTCGGGCAAGTTACTGAACCTCTCTGAGACACTTTTTCTTTAGTTTATACTGTGGGCAAGAGGATTAAATGAGATAACATGACAGTTCTTAGTTTAATTACTGGCACATAGTAAGGATTCAGTTCATTTAATTTTCTTTCCCTTCCTACCACCCTGGCCTAAGGAGGCTAAAGATTTTACTAATCTGTGAGTAAATATCTAAGATTGATTAAATTGAGCTTTCCTGCAGATAAAGAGAATAAAGTTTTTGCCCTGTAGTTTTATACTGAAGGAAAATGTATATTGTTCCATTTATAATAGGTTTTCTATAAAATATGATTTTAATTGGGATTCTTGTATTAATTTAGGGTTCCTAGTGCAGAATCTTAGGATGGGTTATTAAATTGGCTTAAAATGACTATAGGGTATACAGGGGGTATATAAATTATTGGGGATATATCAGTTAGGATTCTTTATGTGTGGAGGGATTAAAAAATAACTTAAATTGTCCTAAGTAAGAAAGGGAATTTATTAACTCATATTTAGACAAGGCTTGATTTTGTTATTTTGATCTATCACCCAGGATCTCATTTCTCTCCTGTCATTCAGGCTCCCATTGACTTCCTCCTTTACTCACAGCTCCAGGCTTTCCCCTCATTATTACAATGATTGCTGCTGTGCCAGGCTTCTCATTCTTATTCCACATCATTGAGAGAAGGAGAGGCCATCACCTGTAATTGCCACAGAAGAGAAAGGCAACATTGCTTTCTCACAGGGTCTCAGAACATGTCTTCTTCCTCCAGAGGGCTCTAATTGGTTTATGTGCCCATCTCTGAACCAATCACTATAACTAAGTGATGGAATGCCCCAAATGGCTGAAACCAACAAGGCCCATCCCTTGAGCAGGGATGGAGTTAAAGATATGGTTAAGAATGGAAAATGAATGATTCCCCACAGGATACTTAGGATTCTTATTCCAGAAGGAAAGGGAAAGTTGCTAAGCAACAAACCATAGTTAATCTTCTTCAGCAATTCAGACTCTGAGCTGTGAATGAACGATGCCTTTTGTTATGGTTGTAGGGATCATCCATGTATCATGTGGACTGGAGGCTGCAGGAGAATTCCAGTTTTGGTATTCCATGCTGAGGCTATTCTGACCAAGGACAACAATATTCGAGTAATTGGAGGTAGGTATAACCTTTCCCACAGAGGGCAGAGCTGGGCATGACCCTGACAACTTTGTCTGGAAGAAATTAATATGACATATGGATAGGGAAGAGACCTTGGCCATGCAAAAAGTCCATTGAGTTGTTACTTGAAAGATTATTTGTAATTTCTTATATTATTTTATGCATATGTTTTTCCTCCAAATTTTTTTCAGAATTATGTTTACATGTGTGTATTACTTTTCTAAAAATTGTGGTAAATTATATGTAACAAGATTTACCATTTTAGCTCTTTTAGGTTGTACAGTCCAGTAGCATTTAGTAGATTCACAGTGTTGTGCAGCCATCACAGTTGCAGGACATTTTCATCATCCTGGAAGTAAAGTCTCTACCTATTAAGTGGTCACTTTCCATTCTCCCATACCACCCGTCCATAGCAAGTGCTGATCTTTCTGTCTCCATGGATTTGCCTGTTCTGGATATTTCATACAAATGGAATTGTATAACATGTGGTCTTTGGTGTCTGGATTCTTTCACTTAGCAAGTTTTCAAGGTTCATCCATGTTGGACTATGTATCAGTCCTTCATTCCTTTTTATGGCTGGATAATATTCTCTTGAATGGATAGACCACATTTTATCAATTTTTTTTAGTTGGTAGACAATTTGTGGTGTTTCTACTTTTTGGCTATTGTGAATAGTGCTGCTATGAATGTTTGAGGACAAGTTTTTATTTAAACATGTTTTTAATTCTTTTGAGTATTACTCAGGAATAGAATTTTTTGGTAATTTGGTTTTGTTTTGTTTTGTTTCAATACTGGGGACTGAACCCAGGGGTGCTCTACTGCTGAGTTACATCTCCAGCCCTTTTTTTATTTTTATTTTGAGATAGGGTCTCGCTAAGATGCACAGGCTGGCTTCCAACGTGCATCCTCCTGCTTCAGCCTCCTGAGTTGCTGGGATGACAGGTGTGCTCCACTGCATCTGGCTGTTTCTCCTTTTATCTTCTTCTGACAGATAAAATAAACTGGTTCTTCTGGCCTCTCCCATCTTATTTCTGATTGAAAGTACTGCCAGGAAAGTGTAAAATGACCAGACTTAGAAAGTACCCTGTAGGTTTTGTAATTTTAACTTGTAAATTGGAACTAAGTGTGGTGGTGCACACCTGTAATCTCAATATTTGGGAGGCTGAGGCAGGAGGATTGCAGGTTCGAGGACAGCCTCAGCAACATAGCAAGACTCCCAACAACCTAGCAAGACCCTGTTTCAAAACAAAAAATAAAAACGTCTGGGGGTATGTAGCTTAGAGGTGGAATGCCCCTGAGTTCAATCCCCAGGGTGGGGGGAAGTTAAAAATAAAATGCTTGGCTTCTGTGCTTAACTAGTTAAGGAATTGCCAAACTGTTTTCCATAGCAGCTGTATCATTTTACATTTCCATCAACAATGTATGTGGGTTTCAAGTTTTCTACATTCTCACTAACATTTCTTGTTTTCTGTTTTATAGATTACAGTCGTCTGGTGAGTGTGACGTGGTAGCTCATGGTTTCAATTTGCATTTCCCTAATAACTGAGCATCTTTGCATGTGGTCCTTGGTTGTTTGTATATCTTCTTTGGAGAAATGTCTCTTCAAGGCCGTTGCCCATCTTAAAAATTGGATTGTCTTTTTGTTGTTGATTGTAAGAGTCTTTTATACATTTTGGTACCAGGTTCTCATCAGATACATGATTTGCAAAAATTTTTTCCTGTTCTGTGGATTGTTTTTTCATACTTTGCATTCTGTGGATTATTCATGTATGAGCAAACATTTTTATTTTGATGATATCTGATTTATCTATTTGGTTTTTTTGTTGCTTATGCTCTTGGTGTCATATCTGAGAAACCATTGCCTAACCCAAGGTCTTGATCCCTTTGTATTTTGTATTTTGTTTTATTGTTTAAGATCTTATACTTAGAGCCAAATAGTATTTGATTCATTTTTAGTTAATTATTTTTATATAGTCTTAGTCATTCTTTTGCATGTGGATATACAGTTTCCTACCATGATTAGTTGAAGAAACTTTTTTTTCCATTTAAGGGTCATGGCACTATTGCCAAAAGTCAATTGATCATAGATTTAGGGATTTATTTCTGGACTCTTAATATGCCATTGATCTGTATATTTATCCATTTTGTTTTGATTACTATTTCCTTTGTATTAAGTTTTCAAATAGGGAAATGTGAATTCTCTAATATTGTTCTTCTGCTTCACAATTGCTTTGGCTCTTGAGGGTCCTTTGCAATTCCACATGAATTTTAGGATCAGCTTTTCCGTCTGTGCAAAACTGGCTGGTGGGATGTTGATAGGGAGTGCATTGAATCTGTAAATTGCTGAGCTGTGCTCTGAGTCCTGTGTTTAGACTGTAGCAGCTTTCAAAGGTTCTAATTGTATGACTAACGACTGTCAGGTGGTATGGTGGAAAGAGTCCATATATGGGTTCGTGGTCATTGGACAAATCTCAACTTTGGCATTTAGTAGCTGTGAATCTTGGGCAAGCCACTTGACCTCTCTTAATTGGTTTCACTGTTAGTTAAATTGGGATAATATCTACCTTGCAGGCTTTGTGAGGATCAGAGGAGATTGTTTAATGTTTGGCACACAGTGGGCACTCAACACTTGTGCTGCTGTACTCACTCTACTTGTTGAATAGGATCTGCTGTACTTTCAAAATGACTTTTAAGATTTGTCATCACCCCATGATACATCAGAAGTCCAGAGAACTGTGAACTTGCTTTTGGGATTTGAATGCTCCTCCCCCACCAAGGGTACTTGTGTTCTAATCCCTTCAGCATGTTGCTAGGTTACCACTTAAAGGAACCTGGTTCATTAATGTTCTCTGAAGCCTGAGCAAATGAAGACTTTCTGCTGAGAAACTCCCTCTAAATGTAATTCGAGCCAAAATGTCAAAGGTGGGTAAAAACAGCAGAAGTAAATCATTCCCACAAAACATTCTTCTTTTGGCCTGGTGTCACATAAGATAATCTGTGTATTCTATAACAATAAGCAGACCCTTGTTTTTTAGAATGCCTACCATTTATTGGAAAATAATGTCCATAAATATCATCATTCCACTATACAAGCAATTACTATATTTTACAATTCATAAGTCTTCACAATTTTTTCTTTGCACATTCCTGTGGTTAAAGAAAATTTTTCTTTTTGCATTATACATCTATAAAAACACAAACTTATTAAATGGACACATTCAGAGGCAAATTATAAAAAGATACTGCCTTCTATGAAAGGTTTAAATTAAATTGAAAGTACCTCTGTTGCCTCTGAAATACAATCTCATTTACATGTTTGAAGTACATGCAATATGAAAATTGTGTGTGCTTCAAACATTGTTTTTTAAATTTTCCCTATCTTTCTCAGTTCCTTGAGGTTTAATAATTTTCATCTTTTATGAAAAGAATAATTTGAATAACTTTTTCTAGTTGCTACCTCAGTTTTCTGTATTAAACACTCTGTCCTTAGCATTCTTTTTTTTTTTTTTGGCTCCAAAATAGCTGACATGGAACATAGATTTGCTCAGATATAAGCCTGTGGTTAAATCCCCTTGAGAAGTTATCTGGGGTATTAGTTACCTTCTGTTGATCTCTTAGTGTTAGATGCCAACTTCATTTTTTCTATTTATATATTAAATATTTCTTGAATTCACTGTTAATAATTTGGTATAGTATGATTTCTCATGCTTTATTTGTGAAATATTCTAGGAATATGACTTTTTCCTCAATAATAACCTTGGTTTTTTTCCTCCCTAAATTTATGTAGTTCAAACATGTAACTGAGGTTATAGTTTAGAGGCAACAGAAATCATTTCAACTTACAGTAAACTTTTCATAGAAGGAAATCTTTTTCTATTTTGCCTCTGAAGCTGACACAGGCCTATAATTTCAGTGCTTGAGAGGCTGAGACAAGAGGATCTCAGGTTCAAGTCTAGCATGCTGGTAACTTAGTAATACCCTGTTTCAAGAAAAATAAAAAGGGCTGGGGGTATAGCTCAGAAGTAGAACACCCCTGGGTTCAGCCCCCAGTACTACATACAAACACAAATAATAATTGGCCTCTGAATGTGTTTAATATGTTTGTGTTTTTATAGATTAGCAATACAAGTATGATGCAAGCTACGTATGTAATTTTAAATGTTAAAGGTGAAATTAATAATATATTTTATTTAACCCAATATTTTCAAAATATTCTCACTTCCCCATTTACTCAATATAAAATATCTATAAGATTTTATATCTGGTATGTATTTTACATTTACAGTGTATCTCAATTTGGTATGAAATTTTCATTGGAAATTTTGACCTGTATTTAGATTGCATAAATTTTAAGGATGAAAAAGCAAATTCATATAGTCAAGTTTCAAAGATGTTTTCTAATGACTGTGTGTGTGTATGCTTGCGCTTGCACATGTGTGCTTGTGCGCACATGTGCTAATGATTGAACCTAGGGCTTCCTACTAATCATATGCTTTACCACTGAGCTACACATTTAACACCAGTTTTCTTTTCTTTTTTTTTTTTTTTTTGCGGTACCGGGGATTGAACGCAGGGGCGTTCTACCTCCGTGCTACGCCCCCGGCCCTATTTTTTATACTTTATTTTGAAACCGGGTCTCACGAAGTTGCGGAGGGCCTCACTAAGGATAGAGAGAGAGAGAGGGAGAGACAGAGACAGAGACAGAGCTGAGGCTGGCCACGAACCTGGATCCTCCGGTCTCCGCCTCCCAAAGTACTGGGATTACAAGCGTGCGCCACCACGCCCGGCTTAACACCTGTTTTCTAATACCTTAATTAATCATCAGTTTTTAAGTTTTAATTTTAGTTAATTAAAGTTAAGTAAAATAGCCGGGCGTGGTGGCGCACGCTTGTACTGCCAGTACTTTGGGAGGCGGAGACCGGAGGATCTGGGTTCGCGGCCAGCCTCAGCTCTCTCGCTCGCTCTCTCCTTGTCTCTCTCTCTCTCTCTCTCTCTCCTTAGTGAGGCCCTCCGCAACTTCGTGAGACCCGGTTTCAAAATAAAGTATAAAAGAATAGGGCTGGGGGTGTAGCGCGGAGGTAGAACGCCCCTGCGTTCAATCCCCGGTACCGCAAAAAAAAAAAAAAAGTTAAGTAAAATAGAAAATTCTGGTCTTCTGTCATGCTCATTACAATTTAAATGCTCATTGGTCACATATGGCTAGCAACTACTGCGTTGGACAACATAGGTATATACTTAATTTTCTAATACTAGGGCACAGCTATACTGTTACCATTGAAGAGTTTATAGTTGTATTCTAAAAGTCCAGTGTGTCAGTTTTATCTTCATTCTGGTTTCCCACATTCATTCTAGGTATGTCTGTGCTGACAGTTGGATTACTGGTTCTTTGTTTTCATTTGCTCTGCTACAATTGGTCCTGGAACCTGCCAGGGGTCCTCACACTTCAGGTTGCTTCCTGGAGTACACGTGAATGGTTAGAGAAGAGGAAATTCTATTTTCATTTTAGAATTGATGTGATGCTTGTTCAGAGGCTCAGAAACAGGATGTTTGGTAGTTAGTAATCATAGAGGACCATGCCTCTCGTTTTTATATGGTAGAAAACATGTGATAAGTTGGTTCTTTCTTGGGCAGTTGGGTAGGTTCAATTTGCAACTGTAATTCTCCACTTGACTCTTGGCACCATAAAGAAAGCCCATGTGTATTCGTCAGGGTTCTCTGGAGATACAGAACTGATAGATTACAGGGAGAGGGAGGGAAGTTGAAGGAATTTATGATAGGGTATTGGCACACACAATTATGGAAATGAAAAGTCCTATGATCTGCTATTTGTAAGCTGGATACTCAGGAAAGTTAGTGATATATTTTGAGAGCCAGAGAGCCAATGGTGTAGATGCCAGTGTGAGTCTAAAGGCCTGAGAACTAGGAGTGTCAAGGGCAGAGAAGATCTTTGTCTCAGCTCAAATAAGCAGAGAGTAAAGTGAATTCAACCACCTTTTTGTTCTGTTCAAGCCCTCAGTGGATGGGATGAGGAGAGGGTAATCTGCTTTACTCATTCCACAGATTCAAATACTACTCTGTTCTGGAGACACTCTCACAGACGACCAGAAATAATGTTTAACCATAGAGCTGGGCATCCCGTGGCCCAGTCAAGTTGGTACATAAAACTAACCATCATACCAAGGTTGCTAGGTTTTTCAAGAGAAACCTAGAAATCTAAATATTTATATGAATTCTTCCAAGTTTCAAAGGTTAACAACTAATTACTAATTCAATTTTATTTAAAAGCAATATGAGCTGGATGTGGTGGTGTGCGCCTGTAATCCCAGTACTTGGGAGGCTGAGACGGGAAGATCTCAGGTTCAAGGGCAGCCTTAGCAGTGTAGTGAGACTCTCAGCAACCTAGCGAGATCTTGTTTCAAAACAAAAAATAAAAAGGACTGGGGGTATTGCTCGGAGGTAGAATGCCCCTGGGTTCAATCCCCGGTAACATCAAAAACAAAATAAATAAATAAAAGCAACATGAGTGACAAACAGACCATATTTACAGTCTGGGTCTTGTCCTTTGGTCACCAATTTACAAGATATATTATTACCCAGCATTATTGGACACAGCTATTGGGTACAGAACATGAATGTGAGTTAAGGATCCCCAGCAGCGCTAGTCACTTTCCATCATTCCACTCTTCCTTCTTGCACTCGCCCTTTGGAATATGTTCAACACGTCTGAATTGGATTGTAGTTAGGTGTGATGGGTTAGAAGTAGGCCAGTGCTTGTACTTATGTACTGTAAGAATCAGGACTGCCACTGAGTACAATGGAGATTGCATTTTTCTTCTATATTTTAGGATGAGAAGTTGAAAGAATATTAATGGAATTTTAGCTTTTTATTTGCTACAAAACGATATAATTTACTATATATGACCCTATAAATAGCTATTTTACTGCATATTTACTTTGTACTATACCAAATAATTTTTATAGCCGAGCATGGTGGTACACACCTATAATTCTAATACTTGGGAGGCTGAGATAGGAGGATTGCAGATTCCAGGCCAACCTGGGCAATTTAGCAAGACCCTGTCTCAAAATAAAATATAAAAAGGCTAGGGGTATAGCTCAGTGGTAGAACCCCCCTGAGTTCAAACCCTAGTACCAAAATAATAATGATGATGATGATAATGAAAATAATTTTTACTACATATCAACAACTGTTCTAAAACTTTACATGTATTAACTGATTTAAGTATTCACACCTGTCATATGAGATAAGTACTGTTATCAATTCCATTTTCCATGGGAGAAAACTGAGCATAGAGAAATTAAGAAACTTAACCTAATATTATAGGCAGAGGATTTTAGAATCAGGGTTGAACCCTGGCAGTTTGACTCTAGGAACATACACTTTCCCTTATTATCCCCTTTTTCTCCGAGTCCTCAGGTAACAAGTCTCTCTTCCCACACACCTTACTCTCACCTTCTGCGTGATCTGGCACTGAGAGGCAAGCACTGTGGAACACACGGGGTGGGGTACAGTCCTTGCCTGCAACAGGAACCATATAGTTGATGACACTTTGGCTTTTGCATGTGCAAAAATGGAGATTTTTAGTGATCACAGTTATCATAAGAAAAAGACCTGGTTTTCTTTCATTTTTCTAAACATTTTATTTAGAAAAATTAAAAGTCTTCTGACAAGTAGGTGCACCAGTCATAAACACTTGGGCATATTTGCTTCTCGCTGTCGCTGTGAACCATTTGAGAATTAGTTCAAGTACTTGCTGTCCTCATGCATTATTCAGTAGCTATCTCCTGAGAACAAGGGCATCTTCTGTAGAACCACAGCAATCTGTCTTTGGTAAAACACTGTTCTTTAATCTACAGTCCCTTTACACGTTTCCCCATTGCTCCAATTTTGCCCTTTGTAGCTGTTTTATTTTGTTTTTCTATTCAGGATCTGATCAAAGATTACATTTAGTTGTTGTATGTCTCAAGTCTACTTTAATCTACAGTCATATCCCAGTTTTTTTTTTTTTTACTTTCATGAAATTGACTTTTTAGAAACATTCCAGACTAGTTATTTTATAGATATCCTTTAGTTGGATTGTTACCCTCTTCTGATCGTTCCCACATGTTTAGATTCAGATTTTAAAAATGCACGGAAGTATCACTTAGTGAAGCTGTGCCCTTCTCAGAGTATCACTTTCGGAAGCACTGATACCATTGTTTTGCATGATTGATGATGGCAAGTTTGACTGTTTGGTAAGATAGTGTCCATCAGATTGCTTCTTAATAGTGATGTTCTGAGGTTTGTGAGGATCCTATTCCCCAGTAGGCTCTCAGCTGTTGGTGTCCATTGATTCTTGTGTGAATCACTTATTCTTACTGTTTTTGTAAAGTGGTAATTTTCCATTTTGATCTTTCTGTGCTTATTAGCTAGAATTTCTATAAGCAAGAGCTTTCCCTTCTGTGGTTGGCAGAATCATAGTCCTCAAGAGATGTCCACCTCATAATCCCCAGAACCTGTGAAGATGATACCTTATATCGCAAAGGGGAATTGAAATTGTAGATGGGACTAAGATCCCTAGTCAGCTGATCTTAAGGGGATTATCCAAAAGGGGCCAGTATAATCACAAGAGTCCTTTAAAGTGGAAAGAAGGAGACAGAGGAAGAGTAAGAGATGTGATATGAGAAGGACTAGGCTTGTGAAGTTGGAAGAAGGGGACTACAAACCAAGCAGTGGAGAGCCTAGAACTGAAATTATCTGGGAAAGATCTGTGGAGGACTTTCTTGTTTAATGGAACAAATCAGTGCACAAGGGACCTGCAAGGTTCTTTAGAATGTTATACTAGAAAATACACTGTCAGCTTGGACTGACAGAGGCCAAAAATGAAATGAAAGAAAGCTGTTGGACTGCCAAATCCGACAGTCAAGAAACAAGATGATGCCGGGCGTGGTGGCGCACGCTTGTAATCCCAGTACTTTGGGAGGCCGAGACCGGAGGATCCGAGTTCGCGGCCAACCTCAGTGCGCATGCGCCGGCGCGCGCGCATGTGATTTATCTCTCTCCTCTCTCCTCTCTCTCTCTCTCTCTCTCTCTCTCTCTCCCTCCCCCTAACCCTAACGAGGCCCTCTGCAACTTCATGAGACCCGGTTTCAAAAATAAAGCATAAAAAAATAGGGCCGGGGGTGTAGCGCGGAGGTAGAACGCCCCTGCGTTCAATCCCGGTACCGCAAAAAAAAAAAAAAAAAAAAAAGAAACAAGATGATAAAACCATTAGCTGCAAAAGTGTGCTAATTTTTATGAAAAAGGAAGGATGGATCCAAGAATGGAGCCTCAGGCCTAGAGGACAGACCTGTGAATCACGAGCATTATTCGAAGGCCTTGAAACCTAATGGGATTTGCCTGGCTAGATTTTGAAGCCATTGAGGATTATGACTCTTTTTCTTCCTTCAGTTTTCTCCCCTTTAAAAAAAAATTTTTTTTTTTTTTTGGTGGTACTGGGATTGAATCCAGGGGTGCTCTGCCACTAAACTATACCCCCAGCCTTTTTTGTTTTTTGAGATATGATCTTGCCAAGTTGCCAGGGCTGGTCTTGAAGTTGCTATCCTCCTGCCTCAGCCTCCTGAGTAGCTGGGATTACAGGTGTGAGCCACTGTGCCTGGTAGTTTTCTCCCATTTTGAAGGAGGATATCTACAGCTGGTGTTTTGTGCTGTACCACCATTGTGTTTTGGGAGCAAATAACTTGGTCCTATTTTGCAGGTCCAGAGATGGAGAGCAGTTCTGTCCAGGATGAATCATGTCCAGAATCTCACCTATACTTGATTTAGTGATGAGACTTGGGATTTTGAGCTGATAAATTTAGATGGGATTCTAGACTTTGGGTTGAGTTGATGGGGAAGTTGGGATAGGGTGAATGTATTTTGCATGTGAGAGGTGTGTGAATCTTTGGTGGCCAGAGGTAGACTGTGGTAGACCCCTCTGCCGAATATGTCCATGTCCTAGTCTTTGAAACCTATGAATATATTACCTTACATGGCAAAGGAGAATTAAAGTTGCTAATCGAATGACGTTAAGATAGGAGATTATCTGAGTATGCCCAATATAATCACAAGGGCTATTTGTTTTTTTCTTTTGGTACTGGGGATTGGTCCCAGGGGCATTATACCTCCAAGCTACACCCCAGCCCTTTTTATTTTGAAACAGGGTCTTGCTAAGTTGCTAAAGCTGTCCTCAAACCTGCAATTCTCCTGTCTCAGCCTCCCCAGTACTGGGATTACAGGCATGTACTACCATGCCTGACCACAAGGACTATTTAAAAATGGAAGAAGGAGGCCGGGCGTGGTGGCACACGCTTGTAATTTCAGTACTTGGGAGGCGGAGACCGGAGGATCCGGGTTCGCGGCCAGCCTCAGCTACTTAGTGAGGCCCTCCGCAACTTCGTGAGACCTGGTTTCAAAATAAAGGATAAAAAATAGGGCTGGGGGTGTAGCTCAGAGGTAGAACACCCCTGGGTTCAATCCCTGGTACTGCAAAAAAAAAAAAAAAAAAAGGAAGAAGGAGCCAGGCATGGTGGCACACTTCTGTAAATCCCAGTATTTGAGAGACTGAGACAGGAGGATCTCAGGTTCAGGGCCAGTCTCAGCAACTTAGTGAGACCATCAGCAACTTAGCAAGACCCTGTTTAAAAATAAAAAGTAAAATAGGGCTGGGGGCCTAGATCAGAGGTAGAATGCCCCTGGCTTCAATCCCAAGTACAAAAAAAAAAAAAAAAAAGAAAAGGCCAGAGTGATGCAATGTGAGAAAGACCTGCAATTATTGCCTTTGAAAATGGAGGAAAGGGACCTTAAGCCACAAATGGTAGAATGGGGGTGGTCATTAGAAGCTGGAAAATGGAAAGAACAAATCCTACCCAGAGCCTACAGAAGAGAACACAGCCCTGCCGGTGCCTTGATTTTAGCCTGGTGTGACCTGTGTTAGACTTCAGTTCTCTTGAACTATATGACAATACATTTCTGTTTAAGCTGCCAAGTGTGGTAATTTGCCATATCAGCAAAAGAAAACCACTATACCTTTCACCTCATCAGTGTGGATTCATGGGTTCTTTTACAAGTTAAGCTATAACCTATCTCTGTCACTTTCATTATATTCACATTGTCTCAAATTTGGCCATTAGGAGCCTTT
The DNA here is from genome assembly GCA_004027185.1 of Glis glis. Lineage (NCBI taxonomy): Eukaryota > Metazoa > Chordata > Mammalia > Rodentia > Gliridae > Glis > Glis glis. The sequence goes on from PVJS01002677.1 coordinate 43,655, forward strand.
CAAACTCTTTGTGACATGTCCCTCGTCAGTTTTTGAGCATTTCTCTCTCTTGACATAGCAAGGTGTTCCAGACTCATCTTGTGCTTTCCCTCCCCAACCTGGAATCAGAACACATATTTGTAAGCAGTGCCCTGTATTGCTCTTGCATTCTGTTCTGCACACTAAGGTAAATAAATGCTCAGGATTCTGCACTGTTTTTCTTATAACGATATTTTAAAGACAACATGATAGTGATGAATCATTGGGGAAAGCCTATAACCGGCTTTAAGGCTTGCCACAAGAAGAAGTATGCCGTGTCTGGCTTGTTCCATATCTGCTTTACATGGAGCCCCTGCCAGGACTAGGCCAGGAGCAGCAGGGATTTGTGAGTATTTTCACATAGATTCATAAAAAGAAATGGTTGTCTTTAATGATAGAGGCTGAATATATTTCTAGAGTCTCTCCATAAGTGTCTGTACTATACTCGTTCAGAAATTGTCAATATGCAGTCCTTTTACAGTATTGTTCTGTAGAATTCTTAGCTAACTTTCTCAGTCAGTGGTGGTGCATAGAAAGAGATTGAATTTAATAGTCCAGAGTAAATGTTAGCCTTCAGGATATGTCACAGCCTCAGGTGATTATAAACTTTCCTTTCAGACAGGGCTCACAAGCGCAGAGGCTTGCAGGAGCCTGGGGAAATAGCACAAGTGAAGCAGGTTGGGTGTTGTGCTGAACTGGATAGTGTGGGCCAGTTCTGAAGGGGCAGTTGTCCATCTCCACTTAACTCTTACCACTGGAGGGAGGAGAGCCCAAGGTTGTCAGGAGTTTCAAGAAAAGCCCAGGAATTTAGATTTTTCCATAAATTCTTTAATTTCAAAAGGTTGGCAACTAATTCAGTTTTATTTTTAGAGCACCGTGGGGGAAAGAACAAACCATGTCTGCAGCTCAGTTGGCCCTTGGACCATCAATTTCTAACCTCTGGCCTAAGATATGTTGGTAAATCAGCATTATAGGATGCTGAAGGCTGTCTAGAGCAGGGGTTTTTAGCCTTTTGGGTACAGTGGGCCCCTTGGCAGTCTGGAGAAACCTGAGGACGTCTCAGGATAGTGTTTTTAAGTGGATAAAAAAATACGTAAATGATTACAAAGGAAATCAATTGTATTGAAATACAGTAATGAAAATATGAAAACATAAATGTGTGGTGTATGTACTTTATCAGTGCATTAAATAACACAATGTGATAGAAGGTTTGCTAACTACTGAAATTTATAAATACTGTGTGAGTGAGTGATATTTTGAGATAATTTTAACAACTGAAATGATTTTAAAATGCCTGATACCTATTGGTGGCAGGGTCACAGATACCATTAATACTTCCTGCTTTGCTGTCTACATTCTGTATTGAAGGCATTGTTAAGTTTCAGGTAGACGTGGGTGAAAACAAAGATGGAGGTTTTCCCCTATCTCTGGTTAGGGAACCCCAAAGAGTCTTAGGTTACAGACCTTTGATCCCAGACACTCTCAACTTTTATAGTAGTTTTAAGGGTAGCAGTATAATGTTATTGAGTATAATTAAACAAGCCCCCATTGTGCAGTTTATTTTTATTTTTACAATTAACTTTCAGGTTACTGAACTTGATTCTGTATTTTTCTTTAGAACGTTATCATTTGTCTTATAAGATTGTACGAACGGACAGTCGCCTGGTACGCAGCATTCTGACAGCCCATGGATTTCATGAAGTAAGCTCATTTTTACTACCTTACCTGGTGTGTCCAAAAGCCAAACAACCTAGCCACCTGACTTTATCAGTTACCAGAGCCAGTTCTAGAAAGTACATGGGACTAATGCTAGTGATGATACAGAACTTGGATTGAATTTCTGAGTAGCTTTACCAGTTTCCCTTGCAGTACATAGAAAGCATTTTCACAAGGCTTTTTCTTGCTATGTTCTTCGGCTTAGGCTGGAGACAGAGTTACCCATAAGGAATTGTCTGATACCAACTTAAGATTCTTTGGTTGCAAGCAGCAGAAACAGACTCTGTGCAACTTAAACCAAAAGGTATTTGTAGGAAAGGTATGCAGAGGGTGGCTAGCAGAATCAGAGGAAAAGCTGAGAAGTCAGGTCTTTGGAAGGAGAAGAGACCAGCACAGCCTTGGGATCTGGGATCAGGAATCTTCAGGATTGTCTTCTCAAGTCATTGCCATAGAGTTATTGTATTCCATTCATTTTCCTTGTGCCTTTCTCTGGAGACATGATTGCTTGGGTCAAAGATCCAATGTGTCTTGGTCAACATTCTCATTGCCTTAATCTAAAACAACTGATCACACAACTTCGAGGAAGGAAGATTTATTTGCTCATAGTTTTTGGAGATGCCAGAGTTCAGTCTATGTCAGGCCGAGTCTGTGAAGCTCAGGGCATGGTGGTGGGAAGCAGAGAGGGAGAGAGCAAGGGCTCTGCTCTCACATCATGGAGGCTGGAGGAAAGAGAACCAGCATGCAAGGGGATTCAAAGCACAGTCCTAAGGCCACATCCACCTTTTCCAGCCACACTCCACCTGCCTAGGTTACTACCCAGTAAATCCATTAGTATGGATTTATCCACGGATGAGATTACAACCCTCATAACTACATCAATTCTGAACTTTAATACATGAGGTTTTTAGGAGACGTGTATATCTAACCATAGCATTCTGTCCCTGGCCCCTGAAGAGCTCATGTCCATTTCAGAATGCAAAATGCATTTAATCCATCTTCAAGAGTTCCCATAGTTTCAACAGTTCTAGCATTTCTCAAAAGTCCCAAGTCCAAACTCTCCTCTGAGATTCTTGGTAAACTCTTGGCTGTGAGCCCCTGTAAAAGAATATAAAAATAAAAATAAAAAGCAAGTTACATGCATTCAATGTATAATGGCACAGAGTAGACATTTGCATTCCAAAAGGGAGGAACAGGGCCATAGAAAGAAGAAATGGAACCAAAATAAGATTGAAATCTAGCAGGACAAGCACTAATCCTGCAGCTCTATTTCTGGCATCTGGGGCACATGATGGTGAGATGTGGTCTCCAAGGGGCCTTGGCAGCCTTGCCTCTGTGGCTGGTTGATTGCAGTGGGCAGTGTACTCGTTCTTCCAGCCTAGCTCCATGGCTCACGGCTTGCAACCTTTCCTCGTGGTCATTCCACATTTCTGATATTTCTAAATCTCAGTGTTTCTTTTTTCAACCTTGGCTTCATCCTTACAGCTTCACAGGTTGCCCTATTTGGGCCTGCTTGCAGGGATTCTGACCCTGCCACATGTTGTCTGGCTTCTGAGGCCTTCATTTGAAATCTAGGGGGCAGGCAGGGACGCCTCCATGACCCCTTTTTTTCTACAAACACAGCATATGTGAGGGCCCAAGTTGACCACTAGTAGGAAAGGTAGTCATGTTGTTTTCAATTGCTGCTGCTGGGCCTGCCTCGATCACAGCTGCCACTGGGCCTGTCTCAGTCATGGCTGCTGCCAGGCCTCTCTCAATCCTGCTGCTGGGCCTGTCTCAATCCTGGCCACCATCATGAGGCCCTTTTCAATCATAGCCACCACTGCTGGACCCTTGTTTACATGATTATGCACTTGGTCTTGAACTGCCCAGACCACATTCCTTTCTTTGTTCCTCTGCAAGACATTTGACCTTCCTTCAAGTATCTTACTTTCTTTCACAGCACCATCTCTTTGTGCTCCAGCTTTACATATGCCTTTCTGGCCAAACTGCAAATCTATAAAGTCTCTCTGCTTTGCTTTCTGCCTCTGCAATTCACTGTACAATTGGCTGAATGCAGATATCAGTATCCATAATGCAGTTTGGATACTTTGCTGTTTTGAGATTTACTCTGCCAGTTTAATCAGTCCATCACCCTTAAATCTGGCCTCACACAAAGTTTCAGGACACAGGCAAAATACCAATAAGTTCTTTGCCAGAATATAACACATGTGCCCTCTACTCCATTTTTCTATGGAGTCCTCTTTGCCCTCCAAAATCTCCTGAGCACAGTCTCTACCATCCGCTTTTCTATCAGTATTCTGGCCCTTCCAACTTCCTCTGACAAACCAGTTCCAAAGACTCACAAAACATATGGTCAGACAGTTTGATACAGGAGTGACCCCATTCTTCTGATACTAATTTCTGTCTTGGCCAACATTCTCACTGCTGTAATCCAAAATAACTGACCACACAATTTAGAGGAAGGAAGAGTATTTGCTCACAATTTTTGGAGATTTGAGGGTTCAATCCATGGAGGCGGGGGTCTGCAGAGCTCAGGGCATGGCAGCAGGAAGCAGAGAGAAGGAGAGAGAAAGGCTCTGCTTTCACATCATGGAGGCCAGAAACAAGAGAGCAGCAAGCAAGCAAGGGGATTCAAAGACAAAAGCACAGTCCCTGAGACCACACCCCTCAGGAACCCACCTTCTCTAGCCATACTCCACCTGCCTAGGTTACCACCCAATAAATCTATAACAGTGGATTTATCCACTGATGAGATTACAACCCTCATGACTTAATTACATCAACGTTAATACATGAGCTCTTCAGGGGACATTCTATATCTAACCATAACACACTGCTTGGGGGTGGGGGGGTGTTGGGTGGGCTATTGGCAGGTCCTTTAAAACCAAGTAGTAAGTTGTTCCCTAAAGAAAATTGGGATGTTGTTGTCAAAAAGGGGAGGCAAAAAATGCGGAACAGACTTCTATTATAGATACTTTAACAACATTGATGGAAGTCTAATTGCTAGCTCTTTATTCTAGATCTAGATCTGTAGGAGACATTTTGGGGACATTCTGAAAGCTATTTATATCCTGTCTTGCTGCTCCTGTGTCTTCAGTGCTTACCATGGCCCTACCATGTTGTTTGCCTAAAGTACCTAATTGTTGAGTGAATGGATAAATTAATTCTAATGAGTGAATGAAATCTTAGTTTATTTTCTGTTGTAAGGTTTTAGTTCTGATCAACACTTTATACCCATTACCTTCAAAGACAGAGGGAAAGTCTGAGAAAGGAGTTTGGGGGTTGGGCTCTGATCTCATACTTTCATATGCAAGAATATTAAGACATCATCAACTTCTATAGAGGGGTTAATTTATTTTATTCTCTGTGTCTGGGATTTGCCCAACTCTCCTAGTCTTTAAACATGATTATCTCGTGTCCTGTGATACTCTGGTTTTGTCTCACTAGGCTCACATACTTATTGGGCCATCCCTGTGAGTTCTCTTTGGATAAAAAATTTAGTATGACTTTCTCTGCCAACACTTTTCCTGGAAAGGGGCTATTTCTGATAGTTTTTTTGCCTTCTGTGTTTCTATCTGCCCTCAGGTTCACCCAAGCAGTACTGACTATAACCTGATGTGGACAGGATCCCACCTGAAGCCCTTCTTACTTCGCACCCTCTCTGAAGCACAAAAGGTTAATCATTTTCCCAGGTAATGCTCTTGTAGCTGCTTTGCTGCATTCAAAAGTAGCTGACACTGGAATATATAGCCAGCAGAGATAATAATATTCTTAAAAGAAGAAGAGGAAATCTGGTTTAGGGCAGCAGTCTGCAAATCAAACTGAAATGTTCATGTCCCTGGCCAGGTTCGGATACTTTTCAAGAGCTATGGAGACATAAATAGTTTTAAAGGACACAGTTTCTGGTTCTCTTTCCTAAAATCCAACTTCTTGAGAACACTTCACAGTTACTGTTTTCTCTTTTATAAAAGAATGGCCCATCAGTCAGGTGTGGTGGCACACGACTGTAATCCCACTGGAGAATTGCAAGTTTGAGGCCAGCCTCAGCTACTTAGCAAGACCATGTTTCAAAATAAATAAAAAAAGGGCTGGGGGTGTAGCTCAGAGATAAAGTGCCCCTGGGTTCAACCTCCCAGGACCAATAAATACATAAAAAGAAAAATAAAAGAATGGCCCATCTACTATCTTTACATGACATGTTGTCCTTGGGTATAAAAATTTCCACAGTTCCAAAGAAAGGTACAAAAAAATTGGTGTCTAATTCTAGTAATAGCATAAAAATCCTTCTTACATAATGGTGGTTTCTATTTCTTTGTTATTAACAGAATTGAAAGATGACATCTAGTTTTCAACTGATATAATTTGAACATAACTTTTAATGACAGATCGTTTTATGATTTTTGACATATAATTAAGGAGTTCAAAGAATTAAGTGTCATTGCTATAGAAAACTCTTTCCATTTACATTTATTAATAGCAAGCTAGAGAGGCAGTGTTGCCTAGTGGCTAGAAGCATGGGCTGTATAGCCAGCTACCTGGATCTAGATCCCAGCTCTGCTAAGTGACCTTGGGCAAGTGACCTTTCTGGGCATCACTTTCCTCATTTGTTAAAAGCAGGCTAATGGCAGGAACATACTTTACAAGGCTGCTGTGAGAATTTAATGCAGCAAGATGTAAAGTGCTTATAATGGTGCCTGCCACTTAGAATATATCGTAGGTTTCTTAATGTGTACGTCTATGGGGAAAAAATGGATGCTGCAACGCACCTTCTAGCAGCATTCAACCTGGAGAGATTAATGACCAAATGGAGAGAGGAAAGCTAGTCTCATCAATCTATGAAGAGATGAAAATCTAATTAAAAAGTTTTTATTAGGCTAGCAGCTACATTTATTTCATTTACAGGACTTGCTTCAGTCACTCATTCATGGTGACTAGTTTTATTTTCAGTTACCTCATATACTTTTCTCCTCATTTTCAAGAAATGAGGCTGCTTGTGCAGTGTCTCTCAAATGGTTTCTTCATACTTTTGGATACTTGTGGGTTTTGAGTCTTCATAGGAAGTCCCATTTTTGTTTTATGTCTAAACTTCATTGGCAGAAAATAACTTAAACCTTATTTTCTTCCTTAATGCCTGGAAGGTAGAGATTTGGTTTTCTTAATGTGTGACTGGATGCCTGAAGTGAATCAGATGCATCTATTTTAAAAAGGTATTTAAAAAGTCTTAAAATAGCCCGCACCAGAGTCTGCATTCCTAATTCATTTTAGTAGTACATTATTTGTTTTAATAGTTTGTGTTTGCACCTGTGTGTGTGTGTGTGTGTGTGTGTGTGTGTGTGTGTGTGAATTAGTGAATTACTGGGGATTTAATCCAGGGACATTCTGCTTCTGAGCCATACCCCCAGCCCTATTTTACTTTTTTTATTTTGAAACTGGGTCTCACTAAGTTGCAGAGAGCCTCACTAAGTTGCTGAAGCTGCAACTGTCCTGGCCTCCTGTCTCAGCCTCCCAATAGGATTACAGGGATGTAGCTCAGGGGTAGCACTTGCCTAGCATGTACAGGTATTGATCCCCAATACCACAAATAATAATAGTAATAGTAATAATAATAGTTTTATGTATGAAACAGTTTCAAGGTATGAAATTTACCTTTTGTGGCATTAGGTTGGTACTGAAACAATTTTAGATATGGAAGCATTTTGAATGTTGGATTTTGCTGAGACTGTCAGCAACTTAACAAGGCCCTGTTTTAAAATAAAAAATAAAAAGGAGCAGGGTGTGTGGCGCACACCTGTATTTCCAGTACTTGGTAGGCAGAAACAAGAGGATTGTAGGTTCAAGGCCAGCTTCAGCAACTTAGTAAGGCCCTCAGCAACTTAGTGAGACCTTGTGTCAAAATAAAACATAAAATAGGGCTGGGAGAGTAGCTCAGAGGTAGATTCCCCTGGGTCCAGTCCCCAGTACTGAAAAAAAAAGAAAAAGAAAAAAATATATATTAAAATATAAAAAGGACTGAGAGTGTAGCTTGGAGGCAAAATGCCCCTGGGTTCAATCCCCAGTACCCCTCCCCCCCAATATATCCAGAATATATAATGAGTTCCCAAAACTCAATAACAAGAAAACAAACTAGCAAGCCTATTTTTCCAAAATGGGCACAATATTTGAATGGATGCTCCAAAGAAGATACACATATGGAAAATAAGATCCTGAGAAGATGCTCAACATCAGTAGTCATTAGTGGAATACAGATTAAAGCCATGTGAGGTACCAGTACATACCAGAGTATTAGAATGACTAAAAACAAAATACCAGACACCACCACGTGCTGGCCAGGATGCATTGCACCTGGGAACACTAATATGTTGTTAGTGGGAATGCAGAATGGTACAATCACTTTGGATGACTGATCTTGTAAAATACATATTTGGTCTAATTCCTTACTTCCTGACATATAATAACTAAAATCCTTTTTGTATGCTAAAGAATTGACTTGTGACCTACAGTCTCTAGGTAGCTTCAGGATGGGTGCTGGTCATAGGAACAACCAAGGCATGATTATAGAGGGATGGGAGTTTCAGACTGCCTTCAGCCTCTAGGAAGGGGAAAAGGGCTTAAAGTTAAGTTGATCATCAGTGACCAGTGATTTTATCCCTCACATGAAGCTTCCATTAAAACCCAAAGGACTGGGTTTGGAGAGCTTCTAGATAGCTGAACATGTTGATGTTCCTCGAGGGGAGAGTGTCAGAAGAGGACATGGTGATTTCGTACTCCTTCTCCCATACCCTGCCCCATGTATCTCTTCACCTGTATCCTTCATAACATCCCTATAAAAACCAGTAAATGTAAGTAAGTATTTCATTGAGTTCTGTGATCCACCCAAACAAATTAATCGAATTCAAGGAGAGGGTCTTGGGAAACTTGATTTATAGCAGGTCAAAAGCACAGATAAAATATCCTGGTATATACAGTGTGCATCAGAAGTGAGAGGCAGTATGTGGGACTGAGATCGCAACCTGTGGGATCTGATGCTGTCTCCAGGTAATGTTGGAATTGAATTCAGTTAGAGGATGCCCAGCTAGTGTCTGCCGGAGGACTGCTTGCTGGAATGCAGGGAGCATCCTCCACGCATCTGGTGTCAAAAGTGTTGAGTGACTGTTGAACTGAGAGTGGAGAATAGGAAAACACTTTGGTATTTCTTCTATATCTCAGAGTATGGAGGAAGAAACAGCTTGTTTTTCCAATATCCTCACAATAACCATTTGGCAGTTTCTTATAAAGTTAAACATACTTATGTGGTGATCGTGAAATGTGTCCATGAATTCTTTGACACTGCCTTCAAAAGGTTGAGCTAAATTTTTCTGTTCTCGAGTGTCAGCTGGACTTAGTGAGTTGGCTCTGACGAATGGAATGTGACAGAAGTAGCAGTGTGTCACTTCAGAGACTAGGTGATAAGAGTCTATACAGCTGCATTTTTGCTCTCTTTCTCAGATCACTGGATCTGGGAGAAGCCAGTTATGTCACGAAGGCACTCAGCCTTGTGGAAGGGTTTACATGGGGAGGAACTGAGGCCTCCTGCTGCCCCCACCCTTACTGTTCCTGCTCCTCTAGGCCAGAGGCCTCACTCTGGAGGTCCCAACAGACCAGATTTGACCACCTGCTGCCCGGGAGTCCAATCAGAGAGAGACAAGTGGTGGTGAAGCAAGAAAGTTTATTATTCAGTATGGCCACTGGGAAGAAATGGGGGACTGTGTCCTAAGCCTTTGATATGGTTTGTATATGGAATGTCGTCGAGAAAACCTCATGTGTTGGCAACACAGCAAGGTCCAGAGGTGGGGCATGGCTGGAGGAGGCGGGCCACGGGGGGTGTGGCCTTGAGGACTACATCTGGCTGCTTTTGGTTGCTTTCTCTGCTTCCAGCCACCAGAACACCAGAGTTGACTGGTGTTCCTCTGCCATGCCTTGCCACAGTGGTGTCTGCCTTAGAGCCAGCAGACTATGGACCATACTTCTGAAACCGTGAGCCAAATAAACCTTTTCTCCTCTACATTGTTTTTGTTGAGTATTTTGGTCACAGCATTGAAAAAGCAGACTAAAACAGCCTTGTTTTCAGGGTATTGACAAAAGCTTCAGGATTATTTAGGGGAAGGACAGAAGCAGGAGAGGGGGCAAGAAGTATGCATATAGTCAAAAGAGTCTTGGTCCAACTGTGGTCTGATTGATCATTATTTATCTCAGGTCTAGCTCTGTGCGGTTCCCCTTTCTCCAGGGGGATTTAGTTCCCATCATGACACAATAGCTCCCACTGTGGGGGGAGGGAAGCCTTCATTCCTGTCATGGGGTAACTGCTCTGGATTGGGGGGTATCCTCGGGATGATCCACTTGCAAGAGTTGCTATTCCTGGAATTTTGAAATGTCTTGTTACTCTTACCTTGAAGTCTTCAGCCTTCAATGGGGGATGAGAGAGGTTTTTTTTAGACAGATATTCCTTAAATGAATAACATGTCCATGGGCAGAGTTGAGCAGGAATCTGACCCAAAGTTTAAGGTAGAAAAGGAGACAGAAAATGAAGACAGAGATGCCAAAGTTTTTGTCCTACTTTTAGTCACCTAACTGAAGAGTCAGTGCTTTTTAGCAAAAGCAGTCTCTAAGTCCCCATTACTGTACCAGTGAGCCATCTGTGATGTGGGTCCTTTGTCCCCCATTAAGCCAGGTGACTGCAACGCTGGCCAACATCTTGACTGTGACTTCATGAAGGGCCCTGGAACAGAACTACCCAGCTCTGTCATCCCACATTCCTGGCCCACAGGAATTTTTATTTTAAGTTGCTATGTTTTGGGGTTGTTTATTATGCAACAATAGATAACTAATGCCACTTTCTAAACAACGAAGCAGTCTCACTCCTAAAAAAAATGAAATGCTCACATGAAAACTTATAAAAACTCGTGTTCATATGAAAACCTGTATGTGGATTCTTACAGCAATCTTATTTATAATCTTCCAGAACTAGGAACAACCCAAATGTTCTTCAGCTGGTGAATGGATAAACTGTGGTACATCACACCATGGGTTATTACTGAGCAAGAAAAAGGACAAAGTACATGCAGCAAGAAGAATAAATCTCCAAAGCATTACACTCAGTGAAAGAAGCTAGTCCTAAAAGGCTATGTACCATATGATTCCACATATTTGACTTTCTGGGAAAGACAAAAATAATAAGGACAGAAAACAGATGATGTTTGCCCAGAGTCTGGCAGTGATTAGAAGGGTTGACTACAGAGGGACTTGAGGCAACTTTGGGGTGTTAGAACTGTTCTCTTGACTATGATGGTAATTACCTAATGATATGCATTTGTCCAAACTCAGAATTCTATACTAAAAAGGGGGGAAAATTACATAAATTATGTGTATGTGTGTGTGTGTGTGGGAGGGAACTGGGGATTTATCCCAGGACCTTGTAAATGCTAGGCAAGTCCTCTACCACTGAGCTACATCCTCAAACCTCTTTTTATTTTTGAGACAGGGTCTTTTGCTCAGGCTACTCTCAAAGTTGTGATCCTCCTGTCTCAGCCTCCTAAAAATGGGGTTACAGGCATGTGCCACCACACCCTGCTACCCTGCCATAAATTATATCGTGTATTTTTTGTGGTACCAGGGATTGAATCCAGGGGTGTTCTACCTCCGAGCTACACCCCTGGCCCTATTTTTTATCCTTTATTTTGAAACCAGGTCTCACGAAGTTGCAGAGGGCCTCACTAAGTAGCTGAGGCTGGCTGCGAACCCGGATCCTCCGGTCTCCGCCTCTCAAGTACTGGGATTACAAGCGTGCGCCACCACGCCTGGCTCATAAATTATATCTTAATGAATAAATCTGACCCCAAAATTTGACAAAAATGATTAATAATACCTTTTGGGTTAACAAAGTGGTAGATTTGGGGTACACTACTATCTTCAGTAACTCTTCCGGAACTGTGAACTATGAACTCTTTAGAATGTGATAACGCAGGAAGATCTCTGAGTCATAGTTTACTGAAGTGGAAATATTTTTCTGGTTCTTAGGTCTTATGAACTAACTCGGAAGGATCGACTGTACAAAAACATCATTCGAATGCAGCATACGCATGGGTTCAAGGCTTTTCACATCCTCCCTCAGACCTTCCTCCTGCCAGCTGAGTACGCGGAATTCTGTAGTAAGTGCCTAATGAGAATTCCCCAACGCCTAGCACCCGAACTGGGGGCAAATTTACCCCCAAGACTGCCTCACGTTATCAACTAGTAGGACTTTTCAAGTCCTTAGAGAATCGTGGTTCTCTAGGAAAACAGTTGTAGAGATACCTTTAAAACTGTTTTTATTCTGATTGCACACCTGTATGTATTCTTGGTAAGATGACATCATTTATGTAAGGAGACATTGGTGTTCTTGTGTATTTGTGTTTTATTGTCTCTTCATCAACAAGAGTTAGTGCCTATGTAAAGACACTTTATATTTCTATATATGAACTACATATGCTTCCTTTTTCGTGTCTCTTTTCCCCTTGTCATTTAAGAAACATTCTTGCTGACTTGATTTCTGGATTTGAGTTATAGATATCCTTTGGAGTACAAGTATCATGTGTCTTTTAATGTTAGGGTTTGGAGATACCAGTTAGGCACACCCTCTCTCCTTTGAATTTACGATAATAAAAAATACACATGGAAGCCAAATAGGATTCTAAATGTTAGCTGGATTGCTGGTAGAGTGACATAGGAATATCTGGCCTAGATCCAGTCTAAAATGGGCTTTTTATTTCTTTTGCTTCATTGTAAACTTACTTGCCCAGGCCAAGGAGCTCGAATATCTCAGAGCCTGACTCAGTGGGTTTTCACACAAAAGAGGCATAAGTACAGAGAAGGTATGATCCAGGTCTTTTGTGAGAGTCTAAAAAGTAACCATAATAATAGCTAACACTTAATGAGCATTTACTTCTGTTAGGCAGTTCCAGCTACTTTCAAGGCTGAGGCCAGAGGATTGTGTGAATCCATGATTTCGAGACCAATCTGAGCAACAGAGAGAGACCCTAATCAAGAAAAAAAAAGATTTTTTTTTGTTATGTAACTTCGGTGACGTTTCTCAAACCTTTCTGTGCCTTATGTTCCTCATCTGTAAAATGGGACCATCATTAGTGCTGACCTTATGGTGTTGTTAGGATATTTAGATAGGTTAATACACTGGAAGCACTTGAAAAGGTACCTTATAGGAACTTCATAAATATTTAATTATATTTCCTATTTCATGTTATGTTTAACCATATTGTTATATAACAAAAGTAAAAATTATGAAATAAGCCAACATGGCAATGTAAACCTGCTTCAAGTAACATGTCAGCAACATGAAATGGTTCCAGAGATGAGCTTCTGTTTTTGAATTTCTAAAGAGAAATTAAAGTCCAGAATAATTATTAAAGTCTAAAGAAATCTAAGTTGAAAGTCCTCTTTTTCCTTCCCCTGCTATTTCTTATTCTGCTGTAGTCTTCCCACCCTGGGGAGGTGGGGGTGGGAGGGCAGCTCATTCAGATGACTGGATAGAGTTAGAATTCCTCCATTGGTTCAAGCCTGACCTGGATCTCAACAGAATTGCTTCTTTAGCTTGCTATTCAAACTCGTATGTATTCTTCTTTTAACAAAAATGAATTCAGAAGGTAAGTAGAACACATAGTACTATTATAGACATAACCAAAAGCCACGTCATTTAGGCTGAGCAGATGATGTTTCTTGATCCCCAACATAAATCAGTCACTGTTATTGCCACCCAAAGGCCACAGCAGGAACTTACAGGAGGGACAGGGAAGCTCTGATAGTAAAGAGTAACCAATTTCTTGGTTTCAGTCTTGCCAGGATGCCAGTCATTCTGTACCACCTGTCTAGGATCTGTGACCTTTATACTTAAATCCATTTGAGGGAAATCCACGTCATCAGATTGTGTTGCTAAATTTACATATTAGAGGAAATAACCACCTTTTCATTCAAAAAAACATTATTCTTCTTTGTAAAGTCTGTTTTAAGTTCCCCTCTTTTCCTTTGGTATCCAGATAACAGGTGCAACTTGGAAATTCCATTTTTCTATGACTCTTGTGTTCCTGACCCTCTAGTGCTAAATCGAATGTGGGCAATAGGAGATTTTTGAGAAGGAAAGGCATATAAATAGATTGGCTTTTAGAAAAATGACTCTGTGAAATGAATTGGGAGAAGCAGGGAGAAGAAAAATTGTGGTTGCTTTGAAAGTTACTGCAGTGGTGTGGATAAGAAGAATTGATGGGCTGAATTTTGCAGTGGGAATGAACAGAGGTGAGTAGATAGAGTAGGAGAATAAACAAGATGTATTAACTAGATGTGAGGAGTGAGGCAGGGGGTCAAAAAGGCCCCAAAGGCCTCTGAGAAGCTAAGAGATTAAGTCTTTGTTTTGTTTTTTGTTTTGTTTTGTTTTGAGATGGGTATTTGCTATGTTGCCCAGGCTGGCCTCAAACTTCTGGGCTCACGTGATCCTCCTGCTGCAGCCTCCTGAGTAGCTGGGACTACTGCCAAGTGCCACTGTGCCCTACCAGTATCATTAAATCTTTACCAGGGAACATAACCAGGAACATAAAGAAGGTGCCATTATAGGGGAAGAGGAGTGTTAAATTTGGACATGGTATGAATTTGAGGTGCCTATAGGACAAACACATAGTGATGTTTTAAGGCAGCTGTAAAAATCAGCTTTGAGTTGGGCCAGAGGTTAGATTTTGGAGGGTGCAGATGGAAGGGATTACTAAGGAAGAGAAAAGAAAGAGAAGAAGCCCCACAGAGAACCAGGGAGGAGAGAGATGAAAGAGGTATAAGGGACAGAGGTCTCAGAGGAGGCAAGTGAGGGTTTTGTCAGGAGCTCAAGTAGAAGAGTGAGCTGTAGAACAAGAGGTGGGCATGTCTCCCTAAAAGGAGAGAAGGAAGAAGGCCAAGTGCTGGCCCAGATAAAATTTAGATGGAGGAGAAAGCAGATTAGCAGGTTTATGTTATGAATTCCCAGCCTTCTTGGTGAGGATGGAGATGAGATCTTGTGGCAAGAGTGAGGGGCCTAGGGATGGGTTTGGTTATCTGAAAGGGGCAGAAAGGGATTGGAATAGCCCCTGAAGGGCCTTTGAAAGAGAACATATGAGGACCGGACATAAGGATTGCCCCCAAACACTAGGCATATCAGCCAAGGTGATCTCATAAATTTAGATGTTTTGTCCTAATTAAAAAAAAAACACTTAAATCCATCTCTGTAAAGATCTAGCCCAGAGACCAACCATTGTGTCTGGGCTAGATGTGAGAAGTGAAAGCTTGGATACTCCCTGAACTGTCCCCAGTAATTAGTGTGGGGGTTGAAATACATGGCAGTCCTTTCTAGGCTCCTGGTGCCCCCATAACATATACAGTGTTTAGAAGAATTGAGGCTCTGTAACCCTGAAGAACCTGGCTAAGACTCTGTTGTGAACTCCAGCCAAGTGGACAGCTTTTAATCAGGAGGACATAGAAAGCAACAAAGGAAGAGGGGGTGGCACCAATAAAGCAAAACTTTCTGCAGAATTATGTTTTATGGCCATCTCTTGTTAGAAGGGAGACTGAGAAATTATTTTAAGATTTGAGCAAAACTTTGATGTCAGCTAGTTCATTGCAGATGCCTGGATTTCAAAGCAATCAGTAAATTTCTAGAATTATAATTTTAGCGTTAAAAGAGATCTTAGCAAATCAGATGAAATCCCTTGTATTAAAGATGAGACTAGTTGGTCTAATCAAATTGCTTATAGTGTCGTATACTTGAAGAGCTGGAATTAGAACCCAGATCTTTCTGTTCCTGTTTCAGTTCTCTCTTAGGCTGAGCATGATGCCCCTGTAGGGGACTGGAAGGCGCTTGAAAGGGCTGCAGAACCTGGCTGAACATTGTTATCCAGGCAGACTGCCCCGTCCTCTGCCCTGCTTTTGCCTCTCATTTTTCTTGCTTCCTGCTCACATTTTTAGCACTTGTGAAATAAATTGATCCTTGTTATGCAATATTACAAATCAAGGTGAAAAGCCTGGCATAGAAGACAAGTCTTTGATATCTAGAATTTTGACATCAAGACAATAGCGAAGCACCAAAACAAGTATTAACTTTTATAAGACTAGTTCACAAAACAGGATTGATTAGACAACATGTTTGGTGGCCAATGCATGGCGCTAGACTGTCTCTTTTCTGGAATGAGTTTTCTACATCTGGTTGTCACTGTGGTGGGTACAACTTTGGTCATTTTGTTGGGCATTTTTATAGCACCTGACATGTAATAACTCTGTGTCTGTAATTGCTTATTTAATGTCTATCTTTTCTCTTTTACTAGTCTGTTCTTTGTGAGGGCAAAGACTGTTTTTTTTCACTACTATATGCCCCAGGCCTAGCCAAACTGATTGAACAGATTAGATACTAAGAGCTATTGAATTAATGAATGAAGCCAAGAAAATTTTTAAACTTTTGTTTCTTTTAATATTAATAGCTCATTTTTGTTCAACCAATCCCAGGAATCTGGGAAAATGGTAAAATGAAGACAAGAATATATATACATTCAGTAGCCTTACTTTATGGAGTTTTAATTTTTCATCATCTATAACTATAAGCCTGTCTTCCCTTGCAGGTCTTAAAAATTATATTAATTATGTTTTTGTAAGGTAATATAGTCTCATGATACAAAATTAATAAAACAATAATCAGCAAAAAGCCTCCTTTCTTCTCTTGTTCTTTTAGCTACCCCCTTCTCCCTAGGACAATCGGTGTTAATGACTTTTTGCATCTTCCTGGAGATCTTCTTGGCATTTACTAGCACTGTCCTGTGCGTGTATGTGAATGGAGGGGAGCATATGGTGCATATCGCCTTGCACTTCTCTTTTATCACTAACAGATTACCGTCGAGGTCATTCTGCATCAGTTAATAACATTCTCATTTTATGTGTCTGTTTAATATTCTATGTGTAGATCTGTCTGCAAACTATAGCCCTTGAGTTAGACCAGTTCTTTGCCTGTTTGGGACATCCATGAGCTAAGAATGGTTTTTACATTTTTGCTTTTTTTTTTTTTTTGGTACTGGGGAATCGAACCCAGGGGCATTCAGCCTCAGCCCTATTTTATTTTATTTTTTTATTTTGAAACAGGGTTTCTCTAAGTTGTTGAGGGTCTTGTTAAGTTGCTAAAGCTGGCCTTGAACCTCCAATCCTCCTGTCTTAGCCTCCCAAGTACTGGAATTACAGGCGTGTGCTACTATGCCAGGCTTTACAATTTTAAATGGTTGAATAAAATTTTGTAACATGGAGATCATATGAAATTCAGAATCCATAAATAAAGGTTTGTGGGCATATAATCACACCCTTTATTTACAGATCATTTTGTCTGTTTTCAGTCTACAATGGCAGATTTGAGTACTTGTAACAGATTACATGGCCCACAGAGTCTAAAATGTTTACTTTTTGGCTTTTTACAAAAACAGTTTGCTGCCCCTCATACAGGTGTGATATAGTGTACTTAATTAATCCTTTGCTATTACAATGCAGCATTGTATAATCCTGTACATACAACATTTCACACATGTGTGAATAGAACTAAAGGATACAATTCTAGAAGTAGAACTACTCATAGAGTTTTAGATTCTGTATGGCACATTACAATTTTTCTAATTCTGTTAAATTGCATCTAGGGGAAAAGGCAAGGGAAGGTGGGAGAGGGTGGACAAAGATTGTTCTTTTCCTCCTGGTGAAATGGTTTGTGGCACTAACAAAGTCAAGTTCCTGTTGAGGGACTTGGAAGAGAATATTTGACTCCCGTCAGAGGGAGAGAGAAGAAAAGGAGGCAGTAGTTGCCGGCAAGTGATCAGGGGAGAGGAGCTGATGCAGAGCAATCTAGACACTTTGAAAACTGGGGGCGTTGTGAGATCTGTTCAGAAACACTTGCATTTACTTGATTTATTTCTACACACATTTATTCTCTTCTTCCAGAGAAGAAAAATATAAAAAAACCAAATATCATAATTTTCATCTTTCACTCCCTGCCCCTCTACTTAAAATAGTAACTACTGCTGCCACCCAAAATGTTTCATCAGAACAGGAAAGGGCAGAGTGGGGAGTAAAGGTTAGACCACCCCTCTCTCCAGTCTGGGGTGGGAGAACTCAGCAGCACCCCGTCCTCAGTCCTTGCTCCTCTCCTCTGTCCTCCAACATTCCCTAAGTGGAAGACACAGCCATGTGCCTCTCCCCAGACCACGAGCAAGCCTCTGGGAGTCCCAGTTGCCAATTGTCTGCTTTCGCTTCTCATGATCCACAGGTATTAATCAAGAAATGGGCAACTGAACTAAATAGATACTTCTCAAAAGAAGGAATACAAATGGCCAATAAATATATGGAAAATTGTTCAACATCATTAGCAAGCAGGGAGATGAAAATCAAAACTACACTGAGATTCCATCTAACCCCAGTTAGAATGGCAGTCATCAAGAATACAAACTAAGCTAGGCATGGTGCCACATGCCTGTAATTGCAGTACTTGGGGGGATGGGAGATGAGACAGAAGGATCGCGGGTTTGAGTCCAGCCTCAGCAACTTAGCGAGACCCCATTTCAAAAAATGAATGAATGAATAAATAAATAAAATTTAAAAATAGGGTTGGGAGTATAGCTCAGAGGTAGAATGTCCCTGGGTTCAGTCTCCAGTAACACACACACACACACACACACACACACACACACACACAGGAATATAAACAACAAATTATGGCAAAGATGTAGGGAACTAGGAACCCTTATACTCTGTTGGTGGGATTGCAAATTAGTGCATCCACTATAGAGATCAGTGTGGAGTTTCCACAGAAAACTGGGAAGGGATCCACCATATGATCCAGCTATACCACTCCTGGCTATTTTTCCAAAGGACTTGAAATCAGAATATTGTATTGATACTTGCATATCCATGTTTATAGCAGCACAATTCACAATAACCAAATCATGGAACCAGACTTGGTGTTGTCGAGCCTAGGTGGACATCAACAGATGAATGGATTACAAAATTATAGGATATATACAAAGTGGAATTCTACTCAGCTATAAAGAAGAACAAAATTACATCATTTGCAGAAAAATGGAAGGATCTGGAGAACATGTTAAGTGAGATTAGCCAATCAGAAAAAGTGAAGGGCCATATGTTTTCTCTCATATTTGGAGGCTAGAGAGTAGTCAGGATATAAGAGGGATTTTAAAGGAGGAGAAACCCCAGTGGAGCGATGGGGAGGGTGAGGGTGGTGGGGGAGGGAGAGTTAATGAAAGAAACACTTCATTGATATTATATACGTATATGAAGTTATCAGTGCCAATCTCAATATCATGTACAGGTAAGGGAAGGGCATGGGGAGGGAGCGGAGGGGGGGGCTCACCAAGTGTTGTGCATGTATGTCCCTACCACTCTGAACTTCATTATGATGTGATAATACAATGCACCAATAAAAGAATATTTAAAAAAGTAAAGCTAAATGTGGGGAAGGAACAGAAGCAAATGGCTCCTTGCATTCACTTGTAAATTATTGTGCCTCTTTGCCTTGACTTAAGGGAATTTTTCTTAGAAACTCTGAGGAATTATTTAAGTAGCTATACTAGGAGATCTAACTTTTGACTTACATTGTCACTGTTTGCTGAAGGTCCTTTAGTTAACAGAGGTGAGGATTTCAAAGATTCCTGAAGGTTGTTATTGGTGGTAATAGACTAAATAGACAGTTTTTGCTGTACTTTGTTTTCATCCTCTCATTTAAGAAAGAGGGGAAATGGTAGAAGAAATAATTATGTGAGTAATTTTGCTATCCTCTTTCTTCCTCCTGTTCTCCCTTCTCTTCTCTCTCCCCTCTCCCTTGCTTTCCTTTTTAAGGCTAATCTAAAAATGCAGATATATTTAACTGCTGCCCTCTAGCTAGAAATTTGAAGATTCTCTGGGTACCTGAGTAGATAACTGTTGTTGAAATTTAAGATAATAAACTCATGTTCCTACTCTCTTTTTGTTTTTCTCTCCCAATATTTTGAGCAGATTCATATTCAAAGGACCGGGGACCTTGGATAGTAAAACCAGTGGCCTCTTCTAGGGGGCGGGGCGTCTACCTGATCAATAATGTAAGTATGCAGAAGATGGCAGACCTGATACTCATGTGGTTCCTTCTCATTAAGAGCAGGTGTTTGCTTCCAAAATCTGCTTTCAGAAGTGAGTGGAGGATGGTGTGAGCTTGCTGCTGTTCACCATATTGGTAGTAACCTCCTCCCATGCCAGAACACTACTTAGTAGCCAAAAAGCTGCTTGATCAAACTTGGGGAAAGGCAGCCTTTTGTGTCAGCAGAAAAGTATTAGCTCTTCTGCTTCAGCATATTGTCCTGTTAGTTCCTCAGCACTAAGGTTCATTGGTAGCATGCTCCTTTAGCTGGACAGAGCGGCGGGTTCCTGCTTTCAGAGTTAGCCAGCCCGTTAACACTGACTTGGTATGGCATCCTTGCTGCAGCTGCTCCTTCCTTCCTCCCTTCGTCTTCCTTCCTTCCCTCTCTCTCTCTCCTTCTGCTTTTCTTTCTTCTTTTTTCAAAAGCTTTCAGTATCTTGATTCTTGGCAAAATTTTCTTGAAATGCTGTTTTAAAATTTAATAATATATGGAATAAATGAAATAAGATCCCAACTGCAGTCTCACTCTCTAGACAGCACAGTAATTAGTAACTTACTGTGCTATGTTTCTTCTTCTCTGAGCTTTCTGTTGTTTTTGGTTATTAACAGTTTGACATCTATTTTGCTCACATCACCTCCTATCCATCCTTGCACATTTCATCTCTAAGTTTGATTCATTATTATTTTCATGTTTTAAAGGGTTATGACATATACATTCTATTTAATAACTATGATTCAGTTTTTCTCCTTTATAAGTTGAGTACAAAATTTAAGTTCAATACAAATAGACTTTACAGCTTTGGGATTCTGAAATTTAACCTTATTTACGTCTAGACCTTTTTTTCTTGGACATTTGATGGGTCCTTTCAGTCTGAAAATAGTATAGTTCCTTTAATTTGGGGGAAATTATCCTCTTATTGTCTGTCTTCACTTTTAGAACCCCTTTTTGAGGTGTTCTGGGTCTTTATGTCAACTACTTTTCTCATTTTTATTTTTTGTCTTTTCCCATCTTTGTAATATGGTTTACCAGTTTCAGCACTATTCAGTTTGTTACTCATTTATCCACTGTATTTTTACATTGGCTATCATATTTTAGTTTCCAGAAACTCTTATTTTCTGATTTTCCTTCTTATTTTTATTTGTAAATAACAACCTGTAGTTGCTTAATAGATGAAGTTTGCCCACCTGTTTTTCCGAGGATACTAACTAAAATTTCTTTAACATTCTCTTCTGTCAGGCTTCGCTTTAGGTGGTATGTGGTGGAGGGTATGGGTGAAGAGCATGGCCTTTCCACCTTGCCAAAATAGATGGGCCTCGTAATAACCGTAGAAGAGATTCCAGTGATGTCCCTTTTGGGAAGGGATACCTCTTCTTGCTTTTCCATTTTGTGTCTGTTGGGGATAAAGTGGCCTCAAGTTCTCTTCTTCTCCATAAGATCTCTGCACCCACAGAAACTCCAAAGCACCACTGGCCTCACAGTTCCCAGTGCTGTTTGTGAATTAATTATCCGATTCTTGTTCCTTGGCCCACCCCTGCTCTTCGTGTTTATTGACTGCCAGCTTGGACTTTGCAGGGGTTTCCTTGGGAAGATCATTCCCCTCTCATAGTCTGGGCTAGGGCCTCTTCTACTCTGCCTTTTCAGCCTGATCCCATCTACTTGCTTGCTGCCCCCCCCCCCCGTGGTACTGGGAATTGAACCGAGGGGTTCTACCTCTGAGCTACACCTCCAGCCCTATTTTATTCTTTATTTTGAAACAGGGTCTTGCTAAGTTGATATCACAGTCAGCATTCCCACTGTTATAATCCTAAAGACCTGACTGTACAACTTAGAGGAAGGAAGATTATTTTCTCTCGGTTTTTTGGAGATTCTGGGTTCAGTCCCTGTGAGGCCAACGTGTCAGACATGGTGACAGGAAGCAGAGAGAGCAGGGAGAGGAGGAAGGATATATAATTCCCAAGGCCACACCCCCAAGGACACCTCCTTAGCAACCAAGCCCCACTTCTTACATTGCTACCTTGTTTCCATGAGGGGTAGGGAGACATTCTAAATCCAAACCATTACAGTTGCTGAGAGCCTCACTAAATTGTTGAGGCTGGCTTTGAACCCTCGGTCCTCCTGTCTCAGCCTCTCAAGTACCGGGATTACAGGCATGCACCATCGTGCTCAGCTCTCCCATCTGCTTTCTATCTTTCAGGATTTCCTTAAACTTCTGGTCTGTTCTGGCTCCTTTTACTTTTTTCTAGCCTTGTTATCATATCATTCTTTTGAAAATATCCTCTCTGTTGTTCCAGTGGAACTCTGGAAGGGAAGAGTAGGTGGGGGAGATATGTTGTGTGTGTGGCCAGTATTCCATCTTGAATTCCCCAGTTATCTTTTCACATTGAGCAGTTTCCTATGTGTGCAGAAACAAACTTTCAGAGGGGTCTTTCATGTTGGAAAATCCTCAAAATCAGTCTGGATTTAAAACTGGACAGTAAACAATGATGGCCAGACCTTTCATGCTGAAGAATTATAGGATCTGGTTATGATGGAACAACTCCTTCAGCATCAGGCCCCAGCTGGAGTCCTGTTACCTGGCCAGGGTCACTCTGAAGGCCTTCTGCCCTGGCTCTCATGGGGCGTTAAACCTGGTCACATGCCTCGGCTTTCTCTTTTCTTGTCTTTCTGACCTTGGCGTGAAGGCTCCTGTCCGACAGCCTTTCCTTCAGTTCTGTGCCAAGAGCTCCAGTGTTGTTTGAATCTCCTAGATGGTGCTAGTGTGGGTTTGGGTTTTAGCTGCCAAATGGAATTGCTATTGAAAGTCAGCTATGGTACAAGTTTGCTTTTTATTTTCTTAGACATGAGTCAAAAAGAATAAGATCCATTTCCAGCTCATCTGGGACTTTTTTCTTCTGGAATGCTCTTTTGCCCTAGTGATTTGTTCTTTTAAAACTAACATCATAAAGAATAGAAAAGTTAAACTTGCCTTGGTGGGGCTGAGAACCCCATGCCCTAACTCTTCACTGATGCTGAGGCTCATAAAGGGAATGACATGTCTTTAGAGAATGCAAGGTTTGGCAAGCTATGTGAGAGTCTCTTTTCTCCCTCCCACTTCTCACTGGGCTGCATCCCTTGAGACCCCCAGCATAGATCAAAGTACTTGGCAGGACCTTTTGCCTAGCCCCTCCCCCTCAGTGAAGCTTTGGAATGAATCTGATTCTTTTAGGTATTTAGTGGAGGTGCCAGACAGAAGCCTGGGAAGATGCCAGCAGGCAGGAGGGAAGCTGGCAGCTTGTGGACCTAATGGGAACATATTCCCATTTCACCCCCAAACTGGAATTTTACCACCTTTTACCCAGACCTACAAACCATGTAGTTAATACTCCTCTCTCTCCTTACACAGAAGGCCTAACCATCCCCTCTTTTCCATACCTGGATCCTTTCCCATGGAATATGTGACCCATTAGCCAATTGGATGAAGTAACTCTTTCCAAGACTGCTGCCTGCTTTCCTTTCGGATTTGAGGGGGAGGGAGAGTGCTCAGGCGGAGGGTCTGTGTGCAGAACTCCTGTGAGTGGGTGAGGGACTGTGGCAGGGAGATGGAGTTAGGCATGAGGGCCAAATATCTTTCCCTGTCTTCCCACTGGTGGGAGAGGGCCTCTTATTAAAACTTCCCTGTAGTAGCCAAAACCTTTCGGAAAATATCCGTAAATAGCAACTTTGACCAGAAGGAGAACAGGATAAAGGATAGAAAAAGCATTACTTTTATGTAATAGTGGAGAGAGAAGAGTGGTCTCCCATGGATGGAAACATCTTGTTTGGTTGGCTTCCATGGCCTCTTAAGGATGTGCTGCTCTTTAGTTCTAGAAATGTAGCATAAAGGAACAAAGCTGCCTCTGCTCCAGCTCCTTCAGTAACCATGACTAAATGCCATATTTTCCCAATTTAGAATATTCAAATAAAGGAGGGAAAAGACCTGGCGTTTTCTGATGACAGTATGAATTTGATTATGGATGTCCAATTCAGTCATCCTTGTCTCATACATAATCCATGGTAAAGGCAGTAAATATACTCCCTGAGACTCTGAATTATCAGGAGAGTGTTAGGTCACTCTCTTCACTCCTATACCTGTGAATATAATTCTGTGTTTTCTTGTTTCTATTTGTTTGTATGTTTTTATCTTACATTCTCTTTTTCTCATTGTTCAACAAATTAGGAAGTGCCTGATGTGTGCCAGGTGCTATCCCTCCTTAAAACCCTTTGAGACACTCTCCTAATTGTTATGTATCCCCTAATTCTTATTTTTCATTGTTATTCAGTACACTGCTCTGAGCAGAATGGCATGTGGCATGCTGTGAAGAAGAGTTGTGGAATTTAGTAGTTAGAACCACGGAGATACTATTGAGTTTGCAGTAATAATAATAACTGATATTTCTTGAGCATTTAACATGCACCTACCACTGTGCCTTCCAAATACTATCTCATTTAGTCTTTTGAAGAACCCCTTAAGATGTTATTGTTACTTTCTTAGTGTGTGATAGAGTCAAGGTTGTAACTCAGGTCCCTCTGATGGCAGAGTGCATAACCACTCGTAACCATTATGTTATTCTACTCTGTAGTAACTTAACACATACCAGGAACTTTCATCTTAAGTCCAGGTAGGAACATGGATGTGTTTCCAGCTTTCCCAACAATTCAGATTCTTGCTTTAGCTTACTTTGGAAGGAAATTTGAGCCTGAAATTGAAATAATTTAAAATGAGTTAATTGGGTATTGATGAAAAGAAAATAGGCTTGAGGATATAAAAAGCGTTCATTAGTTGCTCTCAGTGTACCACACTAAACAAAGAAACCATACCCCACTATCCTTTTACTCTATGAGCTTACAATTTAATTCCTAATGCAGATAGAAATGAGAGGTAAAAACAACAGGACAAATATTAAAATTACCTAAATAATGTAAGGGTTTATGTTATACACAACTGAGTGGATAAATGTGTACGATGAGGAAGGGAGGAGAGGAAGTAGGCATGGACATTTGATGTGTCATGGAATGAAGACCACTGATAGGGTATTCTGTGATTCAAAGGGCAGGTAGGTACTCTGTCATATATCTATTGTAGCCTAGAGGTGTTACTCAGGTGGAAGGCAGCTGTGATTAATTAACGTTAGGTTTGGAACACAGCCTACAGCTTACTGCTCTGTACTATGATCGTGTCAATTCTTACTCACTAAACTGACTCAAAAAAGAGATAGTACTTGTGAGAACTGATCACAAAATGTGAGGGAATCAGGAAATGGGTGGTTGAGTCTATTAGAGATGAATCAGTACTGATGTCATTGTACTCATATGATACATAGAGATGGGTTGTGAAAGCTGCCTTCTGACTTTGAGATAACAGTGGGAATCGAGAGGGGAATCTGGTTATCCTAACTCCAGAGTTGCTCATTGTGGTTGTGAATAATGATATGGGTCACAAAATGACCCTTGTTTTATGAACAGTTCCAGGATTTGGAATCAGAAATATAACAAAGACAAACTTTTGAATTTGGGAACAATTACTTTGGGCCAGAATACTAGGGCAAACTGAATAGTGTTTAAAAGGTAAGCCTCTAAGGCAGACTGCTTGGGTTCTAGTGCATGACTTGGATCATGTCCCTAACCTCTTTGATTCTTTCCTCGTCTGTAAAATGTGGATGGTGATATACCTGCCTCATAGGGTCGGATGAGGATTAAATGAAATAATACTTGTGACACACTTTGAACAACTCTTGGCACATATTAAATGCTTGGTACATTTACTAAGTTTTCATTTTTCTGCAAATGTTAATAGTTGTTTCTGGGCTGCTGTTATAGCCATTATCATTATTATCATTGCCACGTCCCTGTTGGAGCCCTTTTGTCCTGCAAGGACTGATTGACTTGCAGCTGATTTCTTTGTCTTAATCTAATCACACATGGAGTTGCTCTATTTTAATCTTACTCTTTCCTTAATCTAGACTGCACAATAATTTCCTGCTTCCCACCATGTTAAATCAAAAGTCCCCTTGCCAGGGGTTCATATCCCTTTGTCAGGGGGGTCCTGTCCTCTTAGGTGTTTAGCCGTCCCATTCATTATTACTCAGTTCAGTCTTTTCAGCCCCAGGACTGAATCTGCCTACCCTCCTTTCTCCTGGGCCCTGTGCGTGCCATCTTCCCACGATGGTATCCTTTCTTCCCCACCATGTGCCTGATAGTTTTCATCACTCACTCTGCACCTGTTCTTCAGGATGAGGCTTCCCTGAGGGGTCCTGCCTGACTGGTCCACTTTGCAGCTTGACATCTTGTATTTGAGGAATTGCTGCTTTGTGTTAGATTACATGTATTGTTGTCTCTCTACCTAAATATTAAACCCTTTGGGGATAGGGAGTACTAAATCTCACGTTCTCTAAGGGCAGAGATTGTATCTATTTTCTTCATCACTGTGTCCCCAGTGCCTCATATGTGTCCGGCAGCACTCACTATTTATTGTATAAACAACTCATTGAAAAAAATATTTAAAAGATCCAGTTCAGTCTTTGGACACAGTTGCTTGGCAAGTGCTCTTAAATGAATCAGTCAAACACCTATTCCATTTCACAGAGGAAATGCTAGGATCCATTGCAGACCTGTAAGTTCTCTAAACAACTTAATGAAAGCCTGCATTTAAGAATAGTCATAGTGTTTTTAAATTTCCATTGTACTTTACATTTTGGAAGAAGCAAGCTTTTATTTATTTTTTAAGTAGCTCATATTTTCTTGGCAAGTAACTATTTAATATCATGTGTATAAATCTTTAAAGCTGTTTAGGCTATATTTATTATGTGAGAGGTGCTATGTAAATTTACTTTCCCCCATTGTAATTGAATACCCGCAGTATTTATAGAAGTGGTATGTTATGTGGCCAACTGAATATATGGTACCTTAGAGGAAAACTTTTCCTAGAGTTTTAGTTTTCCACATTATCATTTCTTTTTAAAAGGTTAAGAACTTTACTCCTTTATTACAAATGAGAATTCCTTTGCATTTATACCCTTTCATTCTTTCTCTTTACTCAATAGCCAAACCAGATTTCCCTGGAAGAGAACATCCTGGTCTCCCGTTACATTAACAACCCCCTGCTCATAGATGGTGAGTTGTGATTATACTTTTGACTATATTGGGCTAGATCTTGCTAAACTTTTTAACCTTTCCAAAGGTCTTTTGAAAGCTGGTTTGGCACCCGTGGCTTCAGAGATGAGGTTGATTCCTTATCCATCAGGAGGGATTATGTTAAAGACGAAATGAGATAATATAAGGGAAAGTACTTTATAGCCTACACAGTGATCAATATATATACATATATACATATATGAAAACTACAGTTTATTATATGGTAATTATATACTATAGCATAATATAATATATAATACCATAATATAGGACAATTATTATTTTTCTCAAAGGCAAGGTGTTGAGTAGTGTGAAGACAGGAATGTTCTTTCTTCATAGTTCTTGGTTTCATCATTTTCCTGTTCATTCTGTGACAGAGTACAAATGACCTTAATTTTTCCTGTGGATCCAAACATTTTTTTCTAGATTTCAAGTTTGACGTGCGCCTCTATGTGCTCGTGACTTCCTACGACCCTCTTGTCATCTATCTCTATGAAGAAGGATTGGCTAGGTAAGAGACCTTGCTTTTGGGTGGAGGGGTTGTGTGGTAGAGTGGATTCATTAAAGAGTTCTAAGATCAGGCTGTTTCTCTCTATTCTGTTCAACTCAGGAAAATAGAGTATACCCAAGTAGGCTTCAAATGATAGAAAGCAGTCTTAATATTCTACAACCTCACTTGCCTATCCACACAAATTATGTATAAACACACACCTTTCGCACTAGGGATCTAGGTCGCAGGGTATTTTCATGCAGTGACAACTGTTATGAAGGCGCTAGGGTATTAAGATAATTGCCATTGTGCTTCAGAATAGATCTAGAAAGAAAAATAAAATGCCACATTTATTTGTCATATACCAGGCATTTATCTTAATCTTACAACAACCTTATAGTTGTTATGTATTTTTGCAGTTTAAGAAACTGAGACTTAGAGAATCGAAGGAACTTAAGTCACTTTTCTGAGACTGCCCACCTGGGGGGCAGTGAGGGGGATTGGAACCCATTGACTGAACTGTTCATGCTCTTTCATATTTAAGGAGTATTAGCTGCTTCTCCCCTTAATATTCAAGTTCTATACTTTGCAGTGGTCTGGTATACTTTATTCTCTTTTTCTTGATGTGTCTTATAGGTTTTAAGGTAATGAGACTTAAAATTAAGTTCAAGTTATAATAATTTAGAGTTTTCTTGTTTCCCATATCCACAGAACTTCATAGGTGGCAGTGTCTTTGTAAACCCTTTAAATTGTTTAAAATAAGTGCATGAATTTGCTATGTTTGTGTACTTTCCCCCCAAAAAAACTTTTTTTTTAACCAAATAGCCTGCCCAAAGTTAGTCTTACATGCAGTGGCCTTGACGTTGTAGAACACAGCAGTGTAGGAGGTGGCTTGCACCTGTGGGCAGTCATAACCAGCTGAAAAGACATGGTCTGTATATGTTTCTTTATTTTAGAAAATGCACTTTAAAGATAGGAAATAGCATGGATAAAAGAAGGCTGCCTATTTATGTATTGGTGATAAAATAGATATAATCTCTGCCCTCACAGAACATAAGATTTAGCATCTCTATTTATGTATAGTGTCTTTGACACATGTTACTATACTCTGACCACTGCTGTTTTTGAGTAGTGTTTTAATTATTTAATATACTTAATTTCCTTTGCTGTACCCTACGACTAGAATCCAAGGGTGGACTAGCCAAAGCTTCTAGCGGGTTGAGCCATGTCTGCCCTTCACCTCTAGGGGGCGATGACAGCATTTATAACCCTGTCATATTCTTAACAAAGATTTATGAGTTTGAACCCTGGGAACACTGGAGGCTGCTGAAACTCCATAGTTCTGGCCTCTTGTCCCTTGAAAACTGAGAAGGGGGAAAACTAAAACATTTCCCAGTTGTTGGATAAAGGCCTTGACCAGGCATCTGAGCAGAGATTGGCTATTAGCTTTAACCAGGTTTTCATAGGAAAGAAGTTTTCTGTAGTGTTTGTAGACATGCATGCTTTCATACTTTAGAGATAAATAAAATGAAGTATAAAAGCCTTGTTCCCATATTGTCTAGAATAAAAAGAAGGTAAAATATTCCCCTAACTTCTGCTCAGGGATGTAAGGTACTGAGGATTTCAGTTTTGAAATTTGAGACTAATGAGGTTTCCCTCTTCTATATCATGAGCCTCTCCATTGTCCTTCCTTCTCTCATCCTCACCCCAACTTACCTCCTTTTCCTTCTTGGGAACTGATTATGTCCTGCCATAAATTGTATTCTGGAATAGAGAAAACATATCAAGGTTATTTATGTGCATTTTTTCTCAAGAATATCATGCCAGTGTGTTTTGCATAATGTTCCAAAGATATTTCACCCACAATATTAGTAGTCCTTCCTATGGATAAAATATGGCATAGTTTTAACACCTTTATGGTTCAGAGCACAAAATGAGAGCAGTGCTAACATTTATTTGCTATAGATATGCAAATGCTTTGGCTACTGGTTATGTGCTAGACATCAGAACCCTCATAATTGAGTAACTCTTCTACCAGGAATTAAAGTAAAAATATATGTAGTATATATAGTATGTATTTTATATAAACATATATGTAGTTAATCAATGAATGCTTTTTTCAAAATAATTAGTAAACAGCTGTTTGTTTATTTATTTATTTTGGTACTGAGGATTGAACTCAGGTCTACCTCTGAGCTACACCCCCAGCCCTTTTTATGTTTTATTTTGAAACAAGGTCTTGCTAGGTTGCTGAGAGTCTTGCTACATTGCTGAGGCTGTCCTCGAACCTGTGGTCTTCCTGTCTCAGCCTCCCAAGTACTGGGATCACAGGCATGTGACTACTCCAGGCAAAAACAGCTATTTAAATTCTCAGTCCACACTGAACCAAAAAAACAATATAAATTTGCAGGGCTTTGTTTAGGTTTACCCAAAAGCATAGGTGAATATAAATGCTTTACCAAAGGGTGGTATATGGCAGTATGAGGAACTATTTGCCAGTCCTGTGAGGGTTCACTGTTCTCTGCAATAATTCCAATGTGCTTGAGTTCCTGTGTCTTTCTCACTGTGTATTTTGGCATTTACCTGCTTCTTTTCAATCCTCAGAGTGCACTCGACAGTGTCATTGCATTCAACAATAGTATACTGCTCCTCCAGATCTGCAGCTTCTAGTAATTTTGGGTCACGTGTGTTTCAGGGAGACATAAGTGAAGATAATCTGTTCAGGATGAGATCACTAGGTCTTTTTACTTTGAGGCTCAATAAGGAAAACCATAATCTTTTCTAAAGAGACAGAACTGGAGGCAATAATAGTTTCCTTCTTTTTTCTTTTCTTGTGGAATTAGGGATTGAACCTAGGGGCATTCTACCTCTGAGCTACACCCCCAGCCCTATTTTATTTTTTAATTTTGAAACAAGGTCTCACTAAATCACTGAGGCTGACCTCCAATCTACAGTCTCCTGCTTCAGCCTCTCAAGTATTGGGATTACAGGCATGG
This sequence comes from Glis glis, assembly GCA_004027185.1. Lineage (NCBI taxonomy): Eukaryota > Metazoa > Chordata > Mammalia > Rodentia > Gliridae > Glis > Glis glis. The sequence continues at coordinate 74,215 of PVJS01002677.1, forward strand.
GCCACCATACCCAGCTAGCTTCTTTCTTTAGAAAGGAAGGATCTTATATCATTTCTGTTTGGGGCCTCAAATAATGCTAGGTGACAGAAAATTCATTTCACAAGACAGTTGTGCGAAATAAGTTATTTTGTGTAAATTCTTTACCTACTTAAATTTACTAAAGGAAAAGACCCTGGTTTCTTTATGGATTATTTTTTCAGTCACCCTTGTTTTATTCACTTAGGAAGTGGGAGAATGCTCACTATTTCCTTGTCTGTGGGAAGAATGTTGAAAAGGTGCTAGAGTGTAATTGCTTTTCTGGTGTTTGGGCTCCAGTGTCTTGTGGTTCTGGTAGTAGTGCCCCAGAGGTCCACCCTGCTTTTTAAATTCCTTGTGCGTGTTGCTGTTTTGCACCAGCAGGGGACACTCGGTTTCCAGAGAGGGGGTGCTATTCTCACCAAAATGGTGGAGATTCCTTTTCCTGTTAGTAGTGGACTCCAAAAAGACTTTGTCGTGGATTTTACAGCTTTAGGTGAACCCAATATGGGGTTTAAATGATTTGACAAAGCCCTTTTGGAGACAAAGCTAATAGCCATATTTGCAGTGAAATGGGAAAAATAAAAAGTTAAAATAAATTAAAACAAAATTGAGTTGAAAACCACATGTGTTGTCAGATACCCAAAGATAGGTAGCACTAGCACCTTGGGGGACATGAAGGTGCGCAGCGGGGAACTGTGAGGAGGGTTCCAGGCAGGTTTGTTCAGCCGCAGCCCTATTATTCAGTGGAAATGCAGAAAAGACCCCAAACATTTATAATGCCTTTCCTTTCCTCCCCACCCCCAGTTCCTTCTTCAGTAGCCTTCCTCGCTAATTAACACTGGCTCCACAGGGATATTTACCTTTTCTCTGCTGGATTCCTGTGGTTTTGAAAGAATTCAGGTACTTGCTGGTTGCCAAGGAATTCAGATTACCTCACAGGCTGCACACTGTCCAGAATCTGCCACAGCAGCAAGTGGGGGAAGAGACACCAACAAGGGGGAGAAACGCTCTTCAGCGCTCATTGTCACCCTCCCTGGCAGGTCCTTGCTGTTTGTGAAGTTTGAGTCATTTCTGGCTCTGAAGACAGAGGATCAGGCTGGTAATCCCCTCCCAGACAGCTCTGCAGGGCGCTGCCTAGTCACTGCAGCACTTTGGCAGTCTCCCGCTGCAGCTGGTTGACAGCAGATCAGAGAGCTCTTGGGCCTCTTGTTCTCTTCCATAAGATTTTTCTGGGTCAGGCCAGGATGAAACCCAGTGGCTTCTGGCAAGGCTGCCTGAGGTGCCGTCTCTTCATGCTCTAGGTCTCTCTGGCTCAGAATGGCTACACCTGCTGAAAAGTAGATAACTCACGTGCCATATTGAGGTTCCCCTTCAGGCTGGCCTCCTCTTTTCTTTGTACATTTGTAGTGAGTGTAGAAAAATATAACTATCAAAGAGGAGGCTTAACTGTCCTAGATCTAGACTCTGTGACTTTGATCATAAGAATATATGGTGTCAAATTCTTAGAGGAACAAAACAGTTCATGAACAGGAGAAAAGAGTTTATGGGATCCCACTAACTCTGTGCTTGTTTTCCTGGTTTGGTTCTATATTGGTAAAGATCCTGAAACAAACTCGTGCATTTTCAGTTAATGCCAGCAAGTCATTGGAATCGCCAGATCTGGTTTTTTAAGGGAGGCATCTAGATTTTTTACTGTGAAACTTGGGAATTTCTTTAGACTTTTAATTTTGAAACCATTTCGAACTTATAGAAAAGCTATAAGAATGGTGTGAAGAATGGCCTTTTCTCCTATGTCTACAGATCCCATTTTGGATTCTGCCAATTGTCCTAATAATGGTCTTCATAATGAAATGACCCAATCAAGGATCACATGTTATGTTTAGTTGTCAAGTCTCTTTAGTTTTCTTCAGTCTGGAGCGGTTCCTCAGTCTTTCTGTGGCTTTCATGACCTCAGCATTTTTGAAGATTATAGGCCAGTAATTTTGTAGATTGTCCCTCAATTTGGGTTTGTCTGTATTTTCTCATATTAAACCTAGGTTATGCATTTTGGGCCAGAATACCACAGAAGTGATGGTAGTTCTTCTCATTGCATTATATTTCATGGCACATGATAACTATTTAGAGGTGTTTGACCCTTTTTTTTTTTTGAAGTACTGGGGATTGAACCCAGGGGCATTCTACCTCCGAGCTACACCCCCGGCCCTATTTTTTATCCTTTATTTTGAAACCGGGTCTCACTAAGTTGCGGAGGGCCTCACTAAGTAGCTGAGGCTGGCTGCGAACCCTGATCCTCCAGTCTCAGCCTCCCAAGTACTGGGATTACAAGCATGCCACCACACCCAGTTGTGTTTGACCCTTGATTAAGGTGGTATCTATCAGATTCCTCCACTGTAAAGTTAGTCTTTCTTTCCCTTTGTAATTAGTATTTGATGGGGAGATACTTTGAGACTATGTCAAAAATCTGATTCTTTATCTCATTTTCACCCACTAAGGTTTTTTTTTGGGGGGGTGCTGGGGATCTAACCCAAGGCCTTATGCATGCTAGGCAAGTTCTCTACCATTGAGCTAAACCCCTAGCCCATTACCCAATAATTTTTAATATCTATTGATATAGTTCCTTGCCTCAATGAATTATTCTAACAGTGATTGCCAATTTATGACTAATTCTGTCATTCTTTTTGCTTTTATTATTTGACATTTTTCTTCAAGGAAAAGCTTTCTCCTCTTTCCATTTATTTATTTATAACAATGTAGGCTTGAGGATTCCTATTTTATTTAATGGGTTCTTTTACTATCATGATTTCTTTTGAGGCTCCAATTGTTTCAGGTTTGGTCAATGAGAATCTCTTTGCTTTTTGTGTCCTTTTGACACAACCCCATCATCCTTTGAGCACAAAATGTATCAGGCTCATCTTGTTCTGTCTCTGAACTAGTCCTGGAATCAGTCATCTCTCCAAGGGGCGCTGATTGCTTTGTCATAGAGAGTAGCGTTTAGAAGTCAAAATCTGGATGCTAGATGTGCTCATTTCTCTGGGGCCTTATAATAGACAGACCTAGAAAACATATTATATATATATATATATATATATATATATAATACACATATGCTTATTTATATATGTATTTATTTCTATATCTCTATGCATTGAAAATTAGGAGTTCATATTAGTACATCTAATTCTAGTTCAAAACACAGGGCATATTCTAGCTTTTTTCCTTTTCATATTTTTATCTCTTAGCTCCAACAGTGAGAAATCTGGCACCCATTAACGTCAACATATTTATTTATTTACTCAATTCCCTTGTTTGTAGCCAATCTCCTGACCTTGCTGGGCCACCACCCCACTCAGATGCCCTCCTTGTGTGGATTCAGAGCCTGATGGGGCCATCACTCTGCTTAGATAACCTCCTGTCCTGCCTCAGGACTCCCTTCCCACCCCGCACCCCATTTACCTCTTATGGGCCTAGATGCCATTGGGTTCCTCAAGAAAGAATGTTGGTCAAGTAATTCATGTTAAACAAAAACAAAAAACTTTTATAAGTTAATCAGATGATCAGAACTTGACTAGAAGACCAGATCTAAGACTAGTATGACTTCTGGTGCAGACAATAAGAAGAAAATGGTGACTGGAGATGACTATGGTCTATTTAATAAGGGCTTTAGTGAGAGCTATGAGCTCTCACAGGGTGTGCTAACCTTTCTTCTGTATGGTCTTCTGCATTGTCTGTCAGGCTAATTGAAATACACAGTGCAGAGCTTTTGCCCTTTAGGGGAACTTTTTCATTAAGCTTAATCCCCCCCCAATTCTTCTTACTTCTTTTGCTAGGTAGAAGGTCAGTCTGTGACCTGAGTAATTTTGTCCTTGCTGGGGTCTAGAATGAAATGCTCCAGTGAAAGGAAGATGAAGAAGAGAATTGATTTTGTAGAGGTACAGCCCTCCTGAAAAGAGGAGTATAGGAATGACAGATATATTGCTATCAGACCCAGCTCCTCGTGGGGATTTGCCAGGCATTCATGTTGACCAAGTACTCATAGTCAGAGATGAAAAGCCTTTCTCCCTGAAGCAGAACCTTTCCCCTCCCTTAAACTCGTTATCTTTTGGGGGAGAGGATGACAGGGGTGTGTCACTGTGAGGTAATGTCTGGTCAAGGCAGGCAGCCTCTGGGGGCCAACCTCTATCCCCTTTGCATTTCACAAGAATTCAGAGAGTGACTGTCTTCCACTTGCTTGGAGAATCTCTTTAGGAAAAGATTGGGATGTAAAGGTGAGACTTAGCACTGAGTGACATGATGAAGAGTTGGTAACTCCTGGATGTTTCTGGAAAATTCAAGGTCCTTCTCAAGCTTAGACATATGCTTGTCAAACTCTTGTCCTTTAACCATACATGCATGGTCAGAACTTTCTTTGTCCACATCCTTTTTCCTGGCCTCATGTTTGTTTGTTTTAGTTTTTGGGTCTAGCCTTTTTCATTTTTTTCTCCCCTTTTCACTTTTCTTTCTTTGGAGCTTGTATATTTCTGGTGTAGGGAGTTAGGGAGTGGAGATAGTGGGTGGGTGAGAAGAAATTGAGAAGAGGAAAAATTTTTAAATGCTGACCTTTAATGTGGTAAAAATTCATGTTGACTTCATAGTCTGGGTAAGCATATGTAAATAATTTGTAAATCATATGAAAATAAACTTGTGGCCTTCTAGGTTTTTTTCACACACTTGGATGTGCCTCTTGGGAAAACCACTTTAGGGAAGGGTGATATGGTTGTAGAGGTATGTAAACAAGGGATTGATATTTACCATAACCATTTGCCTTGAGTGGCCTTTTGTTGATATTGAACATCACTGGAAAGTGTTCTCTTTCCCTGCTTACTGCCTTCAGAGGCACATAGATTTTATGCTTTGGTCTTCTTTTGACAGTTGTCCAGGATATCAAATTGCTGCCTGGATTTTAGTGGGTTCCATGTTTAAACCCTCTGTCCTTTGCCTTCATTCCAAATTCAGAAATGAGTCTTTGCACTATGCCTCTATTTATGCTGTTCTGCTTTGCCTGTGATTAATGCTGCTATTATTGTGCTTTTTAAATGGGTATTATAGATCATTTCTATTCTTTCTGTGGGTGTGAGTTCTAAGTCTGTACGTTACTACACTGTCTTTTTTTTCTTTTTATTTAATTCCTTTTCTAAAGAATGTTGTAGTACCAGGCACTGTGTGGACCCTCAGTAGGTATTTCTTGACCAGCAACTATCCCATTATCCATAGCATCCTTCACATAATTTTCCAGGTTGTGTATCCGTCCTGCTGATACAAGGTTCTGTACAAGAGAAGCAGGATCTCCTAGTGATTAAGACTATGGATTTTGGAGTCCATATGATCATGGGCAAGCTACTTAATCTTTCTGGGTCACATTTAGTTTTCATATCTATATTATTTTATAATAAGACCTACTTCATAGAGTTGCTTTAAGGATTGAATTAATATGTGATATTATATACAAAGCACTTAGCGTGGGAGTAGGCACTTAGTAGACATTCAGTACTTGTTAGATGATGATGCCACCCTCCTTTATTATTATTATCTTACTGACCCTCAGTTCTAGCCTGTTTTCTTAAAACAGCATTTAACCTGTGTCCCTCCTATTAGGTTTGCAACTGTGCGATATGACCAAGGAGCCAAGAACATTCGGAACCAGTTCATGCACCTGACAAACTACAGTGTGAATAAGAAGAGTGGAGACTATGTGAGGTACTGGCTGTGTCTGAACCAGAAGTCAGGGAAGTTGGACTCAGACATGGGTATTGTAGAGGTGGAAAGTTAGCACGTTGCACTAGAGCATAACATTAGGTTTCTGCCCACGTAACACAGAAAGCTGTCAGAGTCATGGAACTTAGTTTTGAGGTATACATACTGCTGTTTCTCTATTGCTTTCCCAGTTACAGGGTCACCTTTCTCTACCAAAATATGCCTTCACCATTTTGTCTGCCCTCACTCGATTTAGAAGTGAGCATTTAATTTGCATATGGAATTGTTTAGAAGTCAACAAGTGAGGTCATTTCAGCACTTGGAAAACATATCAAAATCTTTAAAATGTTTGTACCTTTGACCCAGCAGTTCCATTTCTAGAAACTTAACTTTAAATAAAGGATGTATGCATAAGATCAGCGATACGAATGTTTATTACTGTATATTGTTAGGTGGAAACAGCACATTATGAGATAATACATGACTGGATTTCAGATTCTTGTGTGAATATATCAAATATCTAAAGCTGTTTTTGCTGGGGAGGGGCTGAATGAGAGAGAAGAATATATACTGAAATGTTAACCATGCTTAACTATAGGGAGTGGGATTGTGGGTGGATCATTTTCATTTTATTCTGTGTATTTTTATGTGTTTTCTAAAACAAGTACTTGTATGATCAGAAAAAAAATTAGGAAAAAATTAAAGAGAACCTGGCGTGGTGGCACACGCTTGTAATCCCAGTACTTTGGGAGGCGAAGACCGGAGGATTCAGGTTCGCAGCCAGCCTCAGCTCTCTCTCCCTGTCTCTCTTTCTCTCTCTCTCTCTCTCTCTCTCTCTCTCTCTCTCTCTCTCTCTCCTTAGTGAGGCCCTCCGCAACTTCGTGAGACCCGGTTTCAAAATAAAGTATAAAAAAATAGGGCCGGGGGTGTAGCGCAGAGGTAGAACGCCCCTGTGTTCAATCCCCGGTACTGCAAAAAAACAAAAAACAAAAATTAAAGAGAGAAATGAGGCATCTCAGAAAAGAATGTAGTGGAAGGGAGGACCAACCCAACTGTGTGGAAATATTCTTTTTGCTCAGTTTTCTTTAATTCCCAATAATTTTGCCAGAAAGTGGAAAAATAGAAAAGAAACCCAAACAGTCACTTTCTACTTAGACTAAAAATAGGTGCCTAACAGGTCCAAGGAAAGAAAGAAAGGAATCTGGAAGTGTCAGGATGGTTGCTGACGCTGTTTAGGTTTCATCGAGTGGCCTGTGAGCAGCGTTAACTGGTTGAAGACATCCTGTCCTTCTCTTTGGAAGATGAGCAGAGGTGCAGCAGGGGAGAGGGTGGGACGGTGCTCGGGATAGAGAGGGCAGCTGCAAAGCACAGGTTCTCGAGCTCAGGGGCCTTTAGTATTCCTGAGTCTGTCTCGTTTGCCACTATGGCCCTGTAGCGGTGGGACGCTTCATCACTCATCTTGTCACTCCAGTGCATTCTCCCTTCACTGGGACCTCAGAAGACAGGGAGAAAGAAAGCTCTGTCTACCACAGAGAGGAAGGGCTTGCTTCATACGCCATAGCTGTTCTGTGTGGGGCTAGCTTGTTAAAATGCCACTTGAGATTAGCTCACCAATGCATCATAACTCATCTGGCCTGAAAATGGGGTACAAGATTGTTTTGTGGACTCATGTGACACTCACCACAAAGGCTAGACACGTGCCTCCATTTTTGTTGTTATTGCACCCAGTTCATTTGTGTACATTCTTTCACACATTTCTTCCACTCTTTCATGATGCATAAATGTTCGATTAAGGAAGAATTTGCCTTCTTCAACAAGGGAAACGATATGCATTTTAATTTTCATTTAAGAAATTGGTATAAAGAAGTGAATGCTTTTCTAAAAACTTAAAAGGACAAAGAAGGCTATTTATAAAGAATCTTGTTTCTATAGCCAGGCCTAGTCATATATGTGACCTTGGTTTATTAATTCATTTCAGTTGTGATGATCCAGAAGTGGAGGACTATGGGAACAAATGGAGCATGAGTGCCATGCTTAGGTACCTGAAACAAGAGGGCAGAGATACCACTGGTGAGTACCAGATCTGTTAACTTCTTGATTTCTCTTCCTTGTACAGTTTTACCATTGTCTCTCTCTCTTTTTTTTTTTTTTTTTTTTTC
>PVJS01002678.1:0-82102 GCA_004027185.1 Glis glis
TATTTTGAAACCGGGCCTCACGAAGTTGCGGAGGGCCTCACTAAGTAGAGAGAGAGAGACAGAGAGAGAGAGAGAGAGAGAGAGAGAGAGCTGAGGCTGGCCGCGAACCCGGATCCTCCGGTCTCCGCCTCCCAAAGTACTGGGATTACAAGCGTGCGCCACCACACCCGGCGCGCAACCTGAGTTTAATGCCCATGGGGTGGTTGCTTTTATTGGATGATGACTTCTCTGGCTCAGGCCACAGTGGCTGGGAGGAGGTTGGGGAGACACAGATAGGAGAGGTCTGGGGGACAGAAGACTTGGCTACAGGATTGTGCAGAAGACCAGTTTTAACCAGTTATCAATCTTAAGAGTTATCGATCTTAAGAAGCAGAGAAAGATGACTTCTATCCATCACACTGGCAAAAATAAGGATTCTTCCTGATGTGCTGGGGGCGGGGGTCCTCACACTGCTGGGAGCGTGTGAAGTGCTGCCGTCCCTTTCAGATGTCGATCTGTTGTCAACAACTATTAAAAGTGCACACACAGTTAATGCAGCAGTCCAACTCTTGGGAATCTGCCTCCTAGAGATGGAAGTTCTACTTCCGCATATGTGTTCAAGGATGTTATTCACAGCGCGATTCACAGAGCAGAAAACCGGGGACAAAATAAAAGTCCACCAATAGTTCAGTTGTTGATTTAAAATTGGCATGTCTGTATTCTGTGTTTATGCTGGTGTCAAAAAGGAATGGATTCGAACTGGTGGATTTGGAAGGATTCCTGTAAAATGTTGTATGAAGAATGTGCAATGTGATCCTATTTTTGAATAAGAAAATAGGCCTGGGTATGTATATGTGCTTCCATACTTCTGCAGCCAGAGTACTTGGAGCTTGGTCCTGGCTCCAATTTTTATTATTATTATTTTGAATCCAGGGGATTCTACTTCCAAGAAACATATCCAGCCCTATTTTCTATATTTTAAAATTTGAAACAGGATCTCACTAAGTTGTTAAGGGTCTTGCAAAATTGCTGAGGCTGGCCTCAAACCTGTGATTCTCCCATCTCCGTCTCCCACGTACTGTGATGACAGGTGTGCACCACCACGCCCAGCTCCTGGCTCGCACCCTTACTGGCTGTGTGACTCTGGGGACTCAGTGCAACCTCTCTGTGCTGCTGATTTTCATAAACGAAAGGGGGACGATAGTAGTCCCTTCTTCAAAGGGTTGCCATGAGGATGAAATCAGCTATTGTCTGCAAAGACTTAATATGGTGGCTGGGATAAAATGTCCTCAATAAGTATGGCTACTATCAAGAAAATTTGAGTAAATGCATATCACTGAATATAATTTAGGAGCATGGAGAAAATACCAAAGGATGCATGGTTGTTTGTTAGCATGAGTGACAAGATGTCAAGCAGGAGAGAAGTTCTGGGGTGTAGGTAAAGCTGGGGTGGGTTGGTGGGGAGATGAGGGGTAACAGGCATAAAATATGCAGGAAAACAACAAGCCCTTAAACACAGCAAGCTGGATCTGTAATAGACGACCCGTGAGGAAGAGCAAAGGGTGGTGGGGGAAGCAACGATGAGAAGAAATGAAGACTTTTCAAATTAGAGAAAAAGTGGGCCAGACAGAGCTTCGGGGTGGCAAGGTATTCAGGTGGATTGTAAGACCATAAAGAAACACGAAAAAGGGATTAGCACAAAAGTTCCAACAGTGGTTATTTTTTAGAGGACTGGGACCCTCATAAAACCCCAACAGGGTTATTTTTCTTGTCTGAGATAAGGAAATCACAGGGATTTCTGAGGAGGTTGCACAGTTTGTTTGTTTGTTTATTTATTTATTTATTTATAGTTCTATTTTTTGACCTGAGCGGTGGTTATAATAATTCATGAAGATCTACATTTGTTTTATACAGATTTTGCTTCTGTATTATATTCTACTTTCAGTGAAAAGGTTAAAATAACCTCCCAGTAAATAGGATACAATCTACGCACTTGGGAGATATTATATGTGTGTATATGAAAAACATCCAAATGAAAAGGAGCAGTTGACCAGTGAGTATATAAAATTACCCCTGGAGCGAGAGAGAGAACGTCCCGGTGAGGCGGAGGCTCCCTCTGCAGATCAGTGGCCCGGAGGCGCCGGGCTCCACGTTTCCCCACCTTACTTTGTCCAGACAGATGGAGGCAGGAAGGATTAGTTTTGATCATGCCCTCTAGAGATGTGAGTCACACTCAGCCTGGTAATTATTTTTGACGTTTGACGGTTCTAGGCACAACTTTTTGCTGCTCTGAAATTTTGGTAGGGAATTTTTTTTTAAAGCCCTCATATTTTCCTTTAAGTAACCAAGCATTTGCAGGCTACCTCTTTGGGTGCCTTGTTCAAACTAAGCTAGAGATTTTTGGAGAATCATAAACCCAGAAGGAAGCTCGGAGTTTCAGGAAAGAACCGTCGCCTGGCAGCAGCAACAGAACCAATCAACGTGTGGCCGTGAAATTAATTTCTAAAAGAGTCCCCTGTGTGTAGAACTGGGCTTCTGATCTTTCAGAGTAGACACGGGGTGAATCTTTATTTCTGAATATCTCCCCACCTGCCAGTCATACTGCTGAAATTCCATCCTTAGACATATAATCCTCCTGACAAGTGAGTTAAAAATGCAAATATTCCCAAGAGAAATAGGCCAGTTAAGACCATTTGGAAACATTTATACTAGGTGAAAAGAATGCATAGAGAAAGGAATTCTTTTTTTTTTTTTTTGCGGTACTGGGGATTGAACCCAGGGGCGTTCTACCTCCGCGCTACACCCCCGACCCTATTTTTTATACTTTATTTTGAAACCGGGCCTCACGAAGTTGCGGAGGGCCTCACTAAGGAGAGAGAGAGAGAGAGAGAGAGAGAGAGAGAGAAAGAGAGAGAGAGAGAGAAAGGGAGAGAGAGAGCGAGAGAGCTGAGGCTGGCCGCGAACCCAGATCCTCCGGTCTCCGCCTCCCAAAGTACTGGGATTACAAGCGTGCGCCACCACGCCCGGCTGGAGAAAGGAATTCTGAATTGGAAAACAGAGGAGGGGACCATTGTAAAGGACAGGGAATTGCTGGGAAGAAAAATGCCTGGTGCTTTACTGTAGCAGGTGATAAAAAGACACTCGACGTCTTCAGTGACACATATGGGGATTCAATCATTTAGGATCTTTTGGCTTCAAGTGCCAGACAAACCCAGCTCATTTGGGCCTATGAAGAATCTATTGTTTCATAATTTAAAAGCCTTATGGTAGATTTGAGGTGGAGTTTCAGGCCTGGCTTGATCCAGGGGTCAAATGATTCTTTCAAAACTTGGTTTTCTCTGCATTTGGACCTGCTTCCTCTCTTTTTTTGGAAGTCCCTTTCAGCAAATCATCTGCTCTGTGGGAGTCTCCTGCCATCTCCCACATGTAGTATAAAAGTTTCTTCTTTGCCCTAGTAATTGCCGCCAAACTTGTACGATAAGTTCTGATTGGCCGTGGACTCATCTCTGAATCAGTCGCGGTGGCCTCACGACACCACACTCTAGTGTGGAGCTACAGCTTCCTCCTGGGGCTGGAGGTGGGTCAGCTCCATTGATACACTTGCCCCGAGGAAACGGGCATGGTGCTTCCAGAAGAGATGGAAGTGGTGCTGGAGAGACAGGCAGCCTCCGTGAGGCCCAGCACAGAGCAGCTGTGAAGTCAGGTTCCTGGATCACTACGAGCATCAAAGAATTGTGGTAGAAGGGGATCCAGTGGAACAGAAGATACTGAGCGTATCACATGCAGCAAGGTCAGTTTTGTGAAACTTCTGTTTCAGTTATCAAACTGAAATGTGTGTGCACACGTGCGTGTGTGTGTGTGTGTACTTGTACAGACATTCCTCAACTCACAATGAGGTTATGTCCTGATAAACCCATCGTAAGTTGAAAATATTGTAAGTGTAAAGTGCATTGAAGACATCAAACCTACCAAACTTCATAGCTTAGTTTTTTTTTTGCGGTACCGTGGATTGAACCCAGGGGTGTTCTACCTCCGCGCTACACCCCCGGCCCTATTTTTTTTTAAACTTTATTTTGAAACCGGGTCTCACGAAGTTGTGGAGGGCCTCACTAGGTAGAGAGAGAGAAAGAGAGAGAGAGAGACAGGGAGAGAGAGAGAGAGAACTGAGGCTGGCCGCGAACCCGGATCCTCTGGTCTCCGCCTCCCAAAGTACTGGGATTTCAAGTGTGCGCCACCACGCCTGGCCATAGCTTAGTTTTGCCTACTTTTTTTTTTAAGCAGCATTTTTTGTGTTCATCTGCAAGAGCCGACTGATCCTGGCAGCCACCAGCTCCAGCATGGACTCACCAATATGGCTCCAACCTCAGTTCTCAGCCACGAGAGGAGATGCACGGAGTCTTTTCCATCTTCTGCTCTTTGTGCAGCCTCCCATTCAACTCTGTTTAAACTGTTTTTCTTCTGTTGCGTTCTCATTGCTTTTCTTCTCTTGCCAAGAAGTAGTCCTCCCGCTGGTTGAGTTTCGAATCTCAGAGCAACTGAAATGCGCTGCCTTCCTCTATTCCACCATTTTTAATCCTCTTCACAATATTTTTATGAAGAATAATTAAGGGAAGATATTTGAAAGTAGTTTGCCAAGTACGAGGCATGTGAAGCCTGTGAACAGAAGGATGCATGTGAGTCCAGGAGTTGGGAAGAAAGCCGACGAGCCGAGTGAAGACGGGCTCTCAGGAGGAGCCTCAGTCTCCCCAGTCAGTGCTCCGTGGACAGTTGGAACCTCTCTTCAACTGCAACTCTGGCTAAAGCAGAATTATGCTCTTGAGAGTATCAAACAAAAAAAGCCAAGTCCTGCTGACACCGAGTGACCCAGGCTGCTGGCAGGTGCCAGCGAGGGACAGGTGTTGCGAAACAGCCAAGCATCACCGAGTCCAGCTGAGGGCTGCCAGACTTCCCCAGCTCCAATAACGGGGTCCAGATGTCCATGCCTCGCCCCCATTACACCTCAGCTCCCTGAACGGAGGTGCAAGCAAGGCGCCATAGTGTGCTCGGTGAAGCTCATCGTCACTGCTTGGAAGAAGGGGGTGCATAGCACAGGCTTCCTGGAGGAGGCAAAGAGGGCTGAACAGAAGGGAGAGAGAGTTGGCCTTCAGATCTCCATGGATTTAACCAACCACAAATTGAAAATATGAAGAAGAAAACCTGCATCCATATTGAACGTGGAAAAGACTTTTTTTTTTGTCATTATTCCCTGCATAAAAACTACTTCCATAGCATTTACATTGTATTAAGTATTAAAAGCAACCTAGTACTGATTAAAGTATATGGGAAGCTGGGCACAGTGGCATATGCCTGTAATCCCAGTACTTGTGAGGCTGAGACAGGAGGATCACAAGTTCAAGGCCAGCCGTGGCAACATAATGAGACCCTGTTTCAAAATAAAAAATAAAACAGGGCTGGGGATGTAGTTCTGAGGTAGAAGGCCCCAGGTTCAATCCCCAGTATTCCCCCACCCCCACAATCACACTGTTATAGTTAGATATAAAATGTCCCCTAAAGAGCTCATTTGTTAATGTTTGGAGCTGATGTCATTGAGTCATGGGGGTTGTAATCCCAGCAGTGGATAAATCCATTAGGATGGATTTATCTGGGTGGAGACCCAGGCCAGTAGGCTGCGGCTGGAGGTGGTCCCTGGTGGTGCAGTCTTGGGGATTATATAAATGGTTCCTCTTCCCCCTGCTCACTCTCTTGCTTCCAGACTCCATGATGTGAGGAACACAGCCCTGTGCTCTCCCTCTCTCCACCTCCTGCTGCCATGCCCTGAGATCTGCGGTCCCCAGCCTCACATGGACTGAACCTGAAACCATAAGAAAATAAATCTTCTTTTCTCTAAGTTACGTGGTCGATCTTTTAGATTATACTGCAAGAATGCTGTCTGGAACACACGCCAAGTATACGGGACTACGTGCATATGTTATATGCAAATACAATGCCATTTTATACAAGAAGCTTGAGCATCCGAGGATTTTGACATCCACAGGGAACCTTGGAACCCTGGTACCAAGGGATGACTGTGTGTGGAGATGGAAGGTGGGAGGTGAGAATGCTTTTGGAGATGGAGAGCATGAAGAAAAACATGGCGGTGGGAAACTGCCATGCTTCCTGATGGGAAAAGTCATAGGATAATTCAGCTGCCCTCAGGATGGGTAACCAGAGAGGGCACGGAATAAAACTGAGAAATTGAGGTCAAATCAGGAGCTAAATGGAGGGACCATCACTTTGTTTGGCAAATAAGGAAGAGCTGCTGAAGGATTCCAAGCGTGGGGATGTCGTGGTGGACTTGACATGTAAGGAGACTGATTGGGTAAAATGCTGTGGATGAACTGGAAGCAGATGGGCAGTAGGGAAGGCTACTGTTGTCAATTTTTTTTTCTGGTACTGGGGATCGAACTCAAGGGCATTCTACCTCTGAGCTATACCCACCCTCAGCCCTATTTTATTTTTATTTGGACACAGGGTCTCATTAGGTTGATGAGAGTCTCACTACTTGCTGAGGCTGCAATTGAACCTGCATAAGAGAAAGGGTACATGAGGGATTTGGATTTTGGCTCTTGACTCTGTGACTTCTTAGCAGTCACAGAGTCTTGGGAAGGTTGTTAAGTCTCTCCAAGTCCCAAGATTCTGTCTATAAAGTGGGGATAGTAAAAATACCTTAAAGGGTTGTTCAGTGAGGTTCTGCAATGAATTTAAGAGTTGAGGCTCTGGTGCAGATCAGTGACTAGGTAGGTAGTAGAGACACTCTACTAGGGAGAGACACTCAGAAGGTTTATTCCAATAAAATGGGTGTCAGAGAATAAGGCTTGGGCAAGGAGCCAGAAAGGAAACCATGAGAAGCATGGATAAAATCCTCTTTTCCTTGCATTCTCTAGATCAGGGGTCACTAAACTTGGAAAGACTGTGGGTCAAATCTAGCCTGTGACCTGTTTAGTATAGCCTGCTATATGGGAATCAGTTTGACACGCTTAAAGGGTTGTTATAAAGAAAGAAAAAACAAACGAAGAAGATGCAATAGAGACTATATGTAGCTTGCAAAGTCTACAATATTTACCATCTGGCCCTTTATAGAAAATGTTTGTTAACCTCTGTTCCAGAGGAAATCCTCCAACATTTGAGTAAAAGCTACCTTGGGGGAAGGCACACAGCTATGCAGAGATATTCACACACAGAGGGTCCAGCTGGCCGCCTTCCTCTGGGCTCAAGGGCCGGCAGACCCTTGTGCATGTTGGAGGGAGATGCTCCTATTGGAGGCTTCGCCCTCTGAGCATTTTCCTGCATGTAGTTGGCTCGCAGGGCTTGGGCTAAGGGCCTCCATTCCCCTTTCAAATCTCTAGTTCTTTACAAAGGAATATTGTGGGAATCTCCATTGTCTGAAAACATTTATAGGACCTTGGGTGGGCGGGGGGAGGTATCTTTAATATTTGCATAATATTTTGAAAAAAAAAGAGTCTTAGCGTCCTGAAAACTTGTAGAAAGTTTTCTTTGAATAACTGGTAAGTTAGGAACTAGGGGGTCCCAAGTACATCAATTATATGATTGTATTACAAGTCTGGGGCTTATCTGAGGCAAAAATGGATTTTCTGGCCCAGAGAGTTTTGAAGAAACCAGATATGTGGGCTATGGTTACAAAATATATGACATATTGGAAATGCAGGAAGATTACATTGAAATAAAAAAGGAAAATAAAAAAAACAGCAGCAAAGATCCAACCAAGTCAGACCCAGATGGGATGGGTGGATTTGACAATATGGAATGAGCATCAGAAACAGTATTTTCCTTTATAATCCTGGGTTTAAATGCACCTTTAAAAATATGTGTTAAAATCCATTATTTTACTTATTAAGCTTTTATAATGATGCTTAAATTTAGCATCTTCACTTCTCATGGAAAGCTGCTGTCCTTGAGCTTTATTTCAATGCTCAGGGAAAAAATTCCTCCCTCCTTCACTTGGTTCCACCCTTTTTTCATTCAATAGATGTATTTTAAGTACTTATCTTATACCGGAAACTCTGAAAAAACAGTTATGGAGGGTACAACCTGTGGTGGGAGAAACAGTAAGTAAGTAATCAAGGTAATTTCTATGAAGGGAAAAATGTAACATTCTGTAATGGAGTAGAATAGGAGGGTTTTAGGGGTCCCCTACTTTTTTTGTGGTACCGGGGATTGAACCCAGGGGCGTTTTACCTCCGAGCTACACCCCTGGCCTTATTTTTTATACTTTATTTTGAAACTGGGTCTCACGAAGTTGCTGTGGAGGGACTCACTAAGTAGCTGAGGCTGGCCTCGAACCTGGATCCTCCGGTCTCCGCCTCCCAAGTACTGGGATTACAAGCATGTGCCACCATGCCCAGCAGGGGTCCTCCCCTACTTTAAAAAAGAGTTGTCAAGAGAAATGTCTTTGAGGATATGATGTGCTAGCAGAGAACAGAGGTGACTGAGGGCTTCCCAGCAGCAGATGCTGGGATGAGAATTAGTGGGCAAGTCCTTGATTAAGAATGCATTCCTAAGAGGCCAGGCTGCCAGGGGTGGGCCTAGAGCACAGAACTTAAGGAAGCATTTGTTCTTGGGTTCCTGCAAGGGCAGCACTGGTACCGGGGAGTTAGCACCTCCTTAAATTTCTGGCCCCAGATACCATACTCACCCAGTTTGTGCCCTGACTCATGAAGTGCAGGCACAGAAAGTGCAAAACAGGTAGGATGTGTACACAGAGGCCTCCACCTGCTCGGCTCCCGTCTTCCACCCGCAGCCACGTCACAGCTATGGCTAGATCCTTATTTGTCCTTCCTGAGAGTTTTATGCACATTAAGCTTAGCATGTGGAAACGACAACCCGCTGCCCAAAGAAATCAAAGAACAAATGAATGGCAAGACATCCTGTGTTGGCAGATTCAGAGATGATTTTTTAGATGTATATAAAGGCACAGGGGGCCAAAGGAAAAAAATAGACAAACTGGATTCACCCAAATGAAAATATGTTTCTATGCCTAGATGACACGGGGGGATAGGATATACTCACATCTCATCAACTACATGCATTTACTACCAAGTAAATAGCCCCATTAATTACATTTTCAAGGTTGGGAATCTAACACAGATTTAGGTGAAAAGTTTAAAAATAGAGAAAAAAATCAGGAAACTCAGCATAGAGGAAATAGCCATTGGTGCGACACAAAATAAAAATATTGCTACGTGTAACTGCAATTTGTCTCTTCTGAGGTTGGATTAAGGCAAACGCTCCCAATCATGGTGGCTTTAGGTATGTAGATTGGAGGATGGACATGGGAGAGCTGAACTGTTTTGTGTAAAAGTGGGAGAAAATATACTGGTGGGAAGAAGGGAACTTGAATAAGACAAAAGGAGATGCAACTGACCAAATATTTATGTGTCCTTCAAACTTAAAATGTGGTATCTACACACAGTGGAATTCTACTTAGTCATAAAGAAGAACAAAACTATGTCATTTGCAGGAAAATGGATAGAACAGGAGAATATTATGCTAAGTGAGATCAGCCAGTCTCAGAAAAGCCAGGGTTGTATCTTTCCTCTCATATGTGGAAGCCAGAGAGAAAATAGGAAACATAAGGGACTTTAAATAATGTGGAGAGACACCTGTAGAGTAATGGAAGGAGATTAGGGAAGGGGAAAAAGGAAGATTGAGGAAGGAAACAGTTCAAATAATGCTTTGGCAACGTATAAAGATATTAGTAGCCAGACATGGTGGCACATGCTTGTAATCCCAGTACTTGGGAGGCTGAGACCAGAGGATCCGGGTTTGCGGCCAGCCTCAGCTACTTAGTGAAGCCCTCCGCACCGTAGTGAGATCCAGTTTCAAAATAAAGAATAAAAAAAAAATAGGGCTGGGGGTGTAGCTCAGAGGTAGAATGCCCCTGGGTTCAATCCCCAGTACTATAAAAAAAAAAGATATTAGTACAGGTTTTGCTAGCATGCACAGGGAGGGAGGAGAGGGCAGCGGGTGGGATGTGGAGGGAAACACACCAAGCGCTGTGTGCATGTGTCACAGTGAGCCTCATTAGGATGTGTAATTGCAATGCACTAATAAAAGTATATAAAAAGTTTCTATGTTGAAACCTAAACCTCAGCGTATTTAGAAGCAGGGCCTTCGGGAGCTTTTTAGGTCATGAAGGAGGAGCCCTAGTGAATCGCATTACTGCTCACATAAAAGGGACCCCAGAGAGTTTCTCTGGCCCTTCTACATTCGAGAACACGGCGAGGAGACTGTCTATGAACCAAGGACTGGGCTATTATTAGACACTGAATCTTCCAGTGCCTTGGTCTTGGACTTTGCAGACTCCAGCATTATGAGAAACTAATTTCAATTGCTTACAAGACACTCCCTTTATGGTATTTTGTTATAAAAGCCAGAAGGTTCTAGTGAGGAAGAGCCGAGGACAGTTCTCCCAGGGACTTGCTGTGTAGACCGAGGACACCCTGGAGGAGCTGGCTCCACGTCATTAAACATGGCACCCACGGTCATGAGACAGTGGGCTGCCTGGCCTCATCACCTGCTCAGGTTTGCCTGTGTCCCCCTGAACGGTAGAACAGAAGCGGGGCTGCTTGTCCACAAGTGAGTGTTATTTCCAGAACTTTCAGCTCCATGGGTGCGTAGGTGGAGGCACTATCAGGAAGGTGGTTCTCCTCCTCCTCCTCCTAAACAGAGGCTGCACCAGTGACCTGCCTCCCTCTCTACGCCAGCCCAGTGAGCCTGGAAGCATCGGCATGCGCAGTCGAGGTGGGTGAACACGTGTCCAGTCACCTTCCCACTTCCTGTTGGCACTGTAGACCTAGGCAGCGATGGGGTAGCCGGTAAAGTGGTCTTTCTCCTCTTGTTTCCCCCAACAGGAGGATGCTGGCTCTCAAGGGCAGATGAATGATCACAGAAAGGCAGTATGAGGAAGGGAGACCTTGCATTTTCAGACTTGGGTAAGAAATCTTCACACATCTTCAAGTTACACTCAAATCTCTCTTCAGTAGCTGAACGAGAACCCTGTTGAAAGCCAGAGACATGAGAACTCCCTCCTGGCCTGGGCCTGCTTGCCCTGCTTCCAACCCCTAGTGATGCAGTTCCATGCCAAGCAGCTCTGCGACGGAAATAGTTGACGGAAAACATTTTTTTCCCTATTCTGGAAAATATAGTCACTGCCCAGTGGACCCTGGGCTGGGTGTGTCTTGGGCGAGGGTGGTGTTGGCATTGGTGTATTGCTCTGTTGGTCCCTGGGTTGGCTGGGGCAAGGCCCAAGGGCAGGATCCGTTGTTTCTGGGGCATTAATCTGCCTGGGAAAAAATGAGACCAAGAGTGAGACGGGCTGGGCGGTAGAATGACTGAGAAAGGGGGAAAGAGGGATGTTGACAGGAAAGAAGCAGTCTGTGGGAGGGAATAGGGCTGTCCACATCTTACAAGTCATGGCTCTCCCTCTTTCCCTTTCCAGCCCTACTCAGCCTTTCCTGGACTCCATGACATTTTTGCCTGGTGGAGTCCATGCGGTGGACCTGTGTGCCCTCTTGGCGGGGGTGTGAATGGGTTTATCTTTGACCACAAAGACAATATCTGCATGGATATTGTCAGACAAAGCATTCCTTTATTTGGGAAGGTGATCTTATTTGTATACTTTATAGGTGCATTGTAGTTACACATCATTGTGAGATTCACGATGATGCACACAACACTTGATGTGTCTCCCTCAGGGAGGAGAGCTGGATGCCTCCCTCTTGTCACGTTTGTTCACAGTGTGTTGGATCTTGTTCTTGGTGTGAAGAGTCCATTCATCAGGGTTGTAGCACTTCCTGGTGATCTGCATGCACATGGAGGAGAAATGATAGGTTCTTCTGGGAACACCAACCAATAATTGACTTCGGATGGTCCTTGACACGTGCACTGGGAATTTAGTGATCCTAGGCTCACCTTGGATGCCTAGTTAGAGTATTTGAACTCAACAGAGACAAGAACCCAATGTTTTCTCATTCTCATAAACAATCTTATTGTCTGGAATAATCAATGAAGGGCTGAATTGGGCAGGTGGTTTCAAAGGGTATATTGAAATGCCTGTAGTTAGCAAAGAAGAGTCAAGTGGTCGATGTACTTCTAGGAATGGAGTAGAGAAAAAAGTGACAGAGGCCACCAGAGATCTTCGCTCCTAGAGGGAAGAAGCAGCTCAGGGCAGTGTGGCTCATTCTGGCTTCCCCAAGACTCTTAGCCTGTCTTGCTTCTGGATCATGAGCCCAGAAAATATCCTTTAGCTCCTTACAGAGTGGGAAAGACAATAGAAAAGCAAAACCCACAGCCCAGGAAGATGAAGTTGACTTTTAATAATCTATAATTATGAAAAATTACAAATCTATAATTTTTTTTGGACTCTCACAAATTTAAGTTAACCAATAGGTAAAAGGGCAGGACTTGAGAACGCAGGGGATGAGCGTCTCAGGCAAGTGCTATTTTCTTGGATCTGAAAGACCTCACAACACGGGCAAGATGGTATTTAAATAGGCAGAGTGCTGGGAATATGAAATGGCACAGCCGCTCCAGAGGACAGTATGGCAATTTCTTATAAAACGAATCATTTGCCAGATGTGGTGGCACATGCCGATAATCCAAGTACTTGGGAGGTTGAGACAGGAGGATCGCAGGTTTGAGGCCAACCTCAGCCACTTAGTGAGACCCTGTTTCAAAATGAAAAATAAAAAGGACTGGGGGTGAAGTTCGGTGGTAGAATGCCCCTGGGTTCCATCCCCAGTACAATAATAACAAAAAAAAAAACCCAAAACAAAAATGAACAAATAAAACCAAACTCCCCACAAAACCAAAATAAAACAACCCCCCAACATCCAACTACCATATAATTTAGCAATTGCATTATTGAGAAGTGGAAGCTTATGTTCACACAAAACCTGAACATGACTGCTCATAGTTGTTTTTTTGGTAATAGTCAAAAAGAGAAAACAGTGAAGATGTCCTTTAGTGGGTAAATGGTTACACAAGCTGAAGTAACTTCCACAACATGCTGAGGAGTGGCACTACTCAGCAACTCCAAGAAACAGAAGACTGACACACGCAATGACCTAGACGAATCTCAACGGATTTATGCTACATGTTGGAACAAAGCCAATCCCAAAAGGCTATATACTGTATGATTTCATTTATATAATAAATCATATGACAGATCAGAGGGATGGAGATCAGATCAGTGTTTTCCAGGTGTTAGGATGTGGGGAGGGGTTGGTGTGGTTATAAAGGAAGAATACAAGGGGTTCTTGTGGTGATGAAACTGTTCTGTATGTTGACTGTGGGGGTGGATACATGCATTTACATGTGTTATAAAGTTGCATAGGAACACACACACACACACACACACACACACACACATAAAAACATAAAACTGGGGAATCTTGAAGAAGGTGGGAGGATCACATCAATGTCAGTATGCTAATTGTGATATTGTACTATAGTTTGGGAAGATGATGCCACTGGGGAAAACTGAGTAAAGGATCTGTGGGCTATTTCTGTATTATTTCTTACAACTACATGTCAATCTACAATTATCTCAAGAAGTTAAAAACATTTTTTTTTGGTAGTAGAGATTGGGAGCAGGGACATTTTATCTCTGAGCTATACCCATAGCCCTTTTTATTTTGAAACAGGGTCTTGCTGAGTTGCTGGTGGTGGCCTCAAACCTGTGATCCTCTTGTCTCAGCCTCCCAAGTATTGGAGTATTAGAATTACAGGTGTGCACCACCACGCCCAGCAAACAACTAAAAACAAAAACAAAAAACCCACAAACAAGCAGAAGACTGAGTAACCGGGGCCACATAGCAAGTTATTCCCATCTCACATCTTTGCCATCTCCAGAGACACAGAGGCAGCAAGGGAGGGAGATGGGATTTGTACGCAAGGGAACTGATATGAGACCCACGTGAAACAAGGAGTCCAGGAGTGATCCCTGAATCTTCCTCTGCCTTTAGCCCTGCATTTCTTCTTCCCTTCCCCAAAAAGAGCCCATAAGAAAAAAAATTTTTTTCCTTGAATCAGGACATCTCATGAACTGAATAGCAGTGTGTGTGGGAGGCGTACATGACTAGGAAACATTTTCAGGTGCTCGCACCCACTCCCAGGGTTCACGTATGGTCTGAATCCAGGGGCTCTCAGTCCTCCTGCTGGGGACTGTGCTCAGAAGGTGCTGCTGTCAGTGGTCACAATGGGTTCTGGGGGAACACACCACCAAGCCTTATACCACACCTAACGTCAGGGCGACGCGGTGCATGAACACTGACTCCTTTGGGATGGGGACGGTCAGGTTTCTCTCGCTCACTGGGTCCTGTGTTAAAGCAGCCTCCATAACAGATTTTAATACCAAGAGCAGCGATAGAATCTGTAGCTTAGGGGCCCAGCCTAGGGGAAGGTGCGCTACCTGGGAGGACTTGCCTCTAGAGATTCTAAAAGTTAACCCACCTGCCCATGGTCCAGTACCTGAGTTGTAAGGCCTGGCCCAACACAGGGCCTTGGGGCTCACACTGCCTGTCCATTGCACCTCGGGCTGTGCTTATAACTTGGTAACCTGACTCAACTCTAGAGGGTCACTCTGGCACCTGCTGGTCCTCTAGCCAGCTGCCAAGGCTCCAGGGTGTCCCCTGCCATCCTTGGCGGGCCCAGTGGGAAAGATAGTATCCATGGTGGCGCCAGGGCAGATGCCCATTAGTACCAGCTAATGACTTTTTTCAAGTTTAGGCCTTTTAATTTGTCCTAAAGTTACTGAAGCAAAAATCATGATAAACCATTCTGTTTTCCTTTACAACCCACCAATGCAACAAGACAAAACAAAAATACCTATTTGTAGGAAAAAATAGTATTGTACATGGGATGAAACAATATAAATTGAACACTTACAGATAAGAGTTAGCTCTATCACTCATCTCTTTACAAAGTGTATATGGATATCCATTCCAAATCAACAGGATATCTCCTTTGAAATGCCATCTATACTAATTTCCAAGTAGACCACAGGACTGCATTGTCTCTTGGGATGTCCTCAGAAGTCTCTGTCATTGAACAGGCAATGGAGAAAAAACCCCAGAGTCCTTTCTATCAAATGGAAGAGGGAAAGAGAGGGACAGAAGAAACCACCAGTTAAAGATTTTGAATATCACACTTGATGTCAAGATAGAGTTTTGCAATAGCAGCAATAGGTGCTTGATGGAATGTAGGGAGTAGATCCAAGGAAGGAATCGATAGCAACTTTTAGGTTTGGTGCCATTTGGTAAATTGGTGAGGTCTGAGAAAGAAGAGTCTGGGAGAATCTGGGGAGAGGGAGGAGCCAGGAGAGGGAGGACCAGGAGTTGTGGATGTCAGCAGCATGCGGAATGCTGCTGGTATGTGGGAGTCAAGGGAAGGGTTTGAGCTGAAGCTAAACAATGGGGAGCATCACCGCACAGAGGGTTATTTAAAGCCCTGGTGGTCGCTTTAGGAAGACAGTGTAGAATGAATAGAGGAATAGGGGCATGGGATTGAGCCGCCCACAGGAACTCCTGTGTCTAAAGATCAGGAAGAGGAAGATGAGCCAGCCAAGGAAACCAAGATGCAGCCACCAGTGAGGAAGGACACAAGCCAGGAGAGTGCCATATCCCAGAAGCCAGGAAGGAAAAGTGTTTCTAGAGGAGGATTTCCTAGTTGTATGGAATGAGCTGAGGACAGGATTTAAAGCCTATGGGTTTAGAAAGCATCAGCTTTTTATCCCCATGATGTGTAAGATCTTAGTGTTGCGGTTTGGGTGTAGAACATCCCCTGGAGAATCTCATCATGTGTGGGCACTGCAAAAACATCCAGAGGTGAAATAACTGAATCCGGAGGGTTCTGATCTCATCAGTGGATAAATCATTGGTGGATCAATACTTTGAATGAATTTATTGGGCGTTAATGTTGGCAGGTAGGGTGTGCTGGAGGAGGCAGGTGACTAGCAGGTATGGACTTGGGGACTATATATGTCCCTTGCCCCTCCCCTGCTCTTTTTGCTTCTGGCCTCCATGATGTGAGAGCAGCGTCTCTCTGCACACCCTGACGCCACTGTCACTTCAATTATACTTTGGAGCTGGCCCTATGGGATTGAAACCTTGATCCCCTCCAAATCTTTCTTCCTCTAAATTTTGTGTGTGAGGTATTTAGATCCCCACGGTGAGAATGCTGACGACAACACTTAGTTATAAATCAGCCTCAAAAATTTTCAGTATGGGAAGGAAAATTGGACTTGTTGGTTGCCAACATGGCCAAAAGGCATAGCCTACTTACTGTGTACCAGTGATTGGCCCAAGAGAATGACTCAGTAGATGCTTGTGGATGAACAGATGAATAAAATTGGGTTACTAGAAACAACTGATTCTGATACCCTTGAGAAAGCCAAGTTGGTCTGGCCAGTTTTCCACTGAGCTAAGCCCTCATGGCTGCCACGTAGAACGTGGGGGTTTTAGAGATCCAAGGTGAACCGACTGGCATGATGTCTGCTGGTTGTGTAAATAGCTCCTTTACCACTGAGGGTCTTAAGCTATGACAAAAAGATGGGACCACATGCTGAAATGTTTTCAACCATCAAAAACATGTTTGTTTTAAAATATATTTTAAAAATATGTTCTTTTTAAAAGACCATTTTAAGGACTATGGGTGTGATTATAGTTAGAGTAGAAGCTGGTGCCACTACCTTTTCGGGCATTTTCTCTGTAAGTACAAATATACCTCCTCAAATGCAGAATTCATCATGGTGGCGTTTTTCTCCACTTTGTTTTGCTTATAGGACATAAAATGAACAGAGAAAAAAGTGCTTGCTGCGTTTTTGTTCTTGTTTATGTTTTTTTGCAAAGAAGTATCAGATAAGCCAGATGCATTTTCTACGCTCCATGTCAAATACACAGAATCTCTAAAACTAAGCATTTGAACACATCAATAATGTGCACTTTCTTATATTACTAACTGTCCCTGCATTTCTCTGTGTGTTTGATAAATGTCTGGCCAAGGGAAACTGGCCATGTTTTGAAGGAATGTTTGAATGGCTGATGGTCTGTGTTGGCCTTGGGACTTGTTGGATTCTCGGAGAGAACTCGGGAGAGCCATTCATTCCCTTCCTTAATTTCATTCCCCCGTGACATGTCTGGAGATATTTATGTGTGATCTATGAGTATCTGTGTAAATGAAATAATGGTATTGACGTGAGGTGCATAAGGACTCCTGTGAATAGGGTTAATTTGGAAATCCAAACAAAAAAACCCTTGAAGATATGAATTACCATATCAAGTGAGTTTGTTAGTGAAAAATGACACAGATTACATGGAGTGGTGGTCTTAAGATGTTCTTAAATTCCGAGCTTATACATCAAATTTAGTTCTGAACTAGATATGAGATGCAAACTCTATGATTTAGCTGAAAACAATAAACTGAAAGAAAATAGAGAATTACAGTGCTCTTTCCCTTAGTGTTAATTTAGAGCTTGCCAAACCTCATGGGATGCACAGGGGATAATGGGGAGATGTTTCATTCAGTTTGAGCAATTAGGGGAGGCTGTACACAGGAAAAGGGATCGTGGCCTCAAACGTGAGGAAAACCAGGGCTAGAATGGAGAGTGAAGTGTGAGGCAGGCAAGAGTAGCTAAGAATTTAGATGGATTGAGACGAAGGATGTGGAATGATGCCTTGTGTAGGTATAGGGAGAAAAGAGGGAGCTGTTCTACTGCACTGACAGCAGGGCACAGAAGAGGGCTTGGTAGAGTAGAACACATGGGTAGGATGAGACAGATATTGACAATCATATTTCAAATGTGTGGTAATTGGGAGGCAGCACATTCAAAGTTTAGTTTACCAGCATTAGGTATTCTTAAAACAAAACTCAAGATGCTATAGCTCAATGGAAGAGAGCTTGCTTGCCTAGTATATGTGAAACCATGGGTTCAATCCCTAGCACTACAAAAAACAAAACCAAACAAAAACCTCAAAACCCACTCTCCAAAAAATAGTTCCCAAAGCCCCAAAAAGACTCATAAAATTTTATCTATGTAGAATTTATTTTGGTATATGGTGTGTGGAAACAAGCTCAAGGGATTTCTTTTTCCATATTGCTAGCCAATTTTTACAACTTTTATTAAATACTCCATTCCCCATTTGATTTGTGATACATACTTTATCGCATATTTTATTGAGAAAATGACCTTATTGTTCCCTCTCAGTGTATAATAACACCATGCAGTGTTACTGTTAAACTGTTAAATATTGTTATTTCTATCCAAATAAGTTTCTATCCATAAGTTTTAAATTGCAAAAGTTTATTGTATTATTCATATCCATGGCATATATATTATGCTATTTTATTATATTCCAAGGATACTATTAGTTCTCTTAGAGTACAACCTGATTTTATCATGAACACTGATAGTAAATAGGATTTGCTTCAGATAACTTCAAGATAGTTTCTTGTAGTCATGGTGCATAATTGAGAGATCCCATATCCATGTTTCTAGCAGCACAATTCACAATAGCCAAATTATGGAACCAACCTAGGTGTCCATCAACAGACGGATAAAGAAAATGTGATATATACACACAGTGGAAATTTACTCAGCCACAAAGAACAAAACGATGTCATTTGTAGGAAAATGGATGCAACTAGAGAATATTATGCTGAAATCAGCCAGTCTCAGCAAGTCAAGGGTTACATGTTTTCTGTCATATGTGGAAGTTAGAAAATAGGAAACAAAATGGATTTCAGATAAATGAGGAGAGAGAGAAACCAGTAGAGTAGTGGAAGGGGATTGGGGGAGGGAGGTGGGGATGGGAAAAAGAATCAATGAAGCAATCAGTTCAATTAATGCTATGTCCACATATGAAGGTATCACTATCAGTCTCACTAACATGTGTGTGTGTGTGTGTGTGTGTGTGTGTGTGTGTGTAGCAGGGTAGGATTTGGAAGGAAACACACCAAATGCTATGTGCATGTATGTTTGTATCACTTTGAACCTCACTATGATCTATAATTACAATGCACCAATAACATATATATATAAAAGTATAGCACACTCCCCTCAGGATGTATGCAGTGATATATCTTGCATATTCAGTTTTGTTTCTGAATCAATGGTTAAATTATTTTTATTAAATTGGTAGGATTACTAACTAGTAATGATAATACGGGAATATCTTCCACTAAACATTATAGTCTATTTGTGTTGGTTGATATTCTATTATCTATCTATCTGTCTATCTATCTATCTATCTATCTATCATCCATACATCCACCCACCTGCCCATTCACCTATCCCCTTCTTCCAAGAAGAACCCAAAGCGGTGTTGCCGTACTGTGTTCCAAACTGTGGTTCGTTGGCATGTGCATTAGAATAACCTCAGGTGCTCTTTTGAAATGCAGGTTATTAAGTCCCACCACGAACCCACTGAGGCATTTTTAACAGTTTCCTCTACCATCATGGTTCTTATACAACCTAAAGTTTGAGAACAACTAAAGAATATTGGGATGTTGGAGTATAGAAACTTGATCCTCCCACCAAGCAATTAATCTTTGTATGGAACACAGCGGTTGTTCTAATTCTGTGGCCATTTTCTCAACCACTTGCTGGTTTTTATTACTGAGAGTCATGCAAAAAATGTTGCCCACCCTTAAATGTTATTGCATGACTTTGGAAATCTCTTCATCCTGATCCAGTGATTTTCTCTATGAAAAAAAACAACGCAGGGAAGGAAACCATCTGAATAGCAAAGCATTTCTTTTTCAAGACAAGTTTTGGAGGATATTGTCAGGTGTTCTCAAAAGCAACACTTTGCCCTACAAGTGAAGGATGGAAACTTGGATCTTTTTAAGCCACCTACTTCTACTGGAAGGGATTCAAAAATAACGTGCACTTGATGACAGGCAGTAGGGTTAAACGTAGGACCGTTTCCTAACTCACAAGGAGAAGTCAGCTTGAGGCAAATCATCAAAGTTGCAGATTCCTGGGCTCCACCGCGAAGACACTGAGCTATCTCCAGGGGAGTAGCCTGGGAATCTGGATTTTAATGCCCTGCACATCATTATGCTCAGGCACGATCACTTTCAGAGCCAGATTTCCCTGCTCTTAGTCCATGCTCTGTCACTGTAGCTCCACGATCCTTGGCCAATGACCTACTTAATTTTCCAAAGCCTCAGTTTCTCCATTTGTAAAACTGGGTTGCTTCTTTTCACAGGAATCCTGTAAAAATTCAATAAACTGAAAGCAGGTGAGACTGCCAACGGTTCCTAACATGCTACCAAAGTTAACACTCATCACTTCTCATCCCACCCCTTTAGAATAATTATATTTGTTCAAGTTCTCCTGGGCTTTTCAAGAAACGTGTGATTGCTTATTGTACAAAGAACGCAGACTGGTTTTTGTGTGGCAAGACTCTGAGAGGGAAGCCTCACTGCAGATCTAAGCTCAGCATCTCACCTGTGATCCATGCATCGGAACCACTGATGGCTGGCTTTAAAAATAAGTTAATAGCTTTCTGGCTCTTCCTCCCTATGCATCCATCAGAAACTCTAGGAGCAGGGTTCATGATTAGCCTTTTCAGCTAGTCCTCTCAATAATCCTCATATATCCTGAAGTTGAGAAGCAGAAAGAAGAGGCTTCTAACACTCAGAAGACTTGGCCTCTGACGTGCAAATGCCTGTTCTTTCAAGTGGCGTTCTTGCTCATGGCTTAGCGGCCTTCCTGGTAGACAGGCTTCTTTGTTAGTCTGGCTTTGCTGCTGTTGGATGTTCCAAGGACACAGTTGTTCCAGCTGGAGCGGAAAAGAAATCTGATCTAGCATGTCCTGCTACGCCTCTGGTCCCCATAACCTTTGTTCATGCCCCCTCACCCCACCCTCTCTCGATGGGGAGGACCGTGACTTGTGTGCAACTGTTCAGTTGTGTCATGTCAGGTTGACATCGGTCCTTCTGGGAGTGTTGGTCAAGAAGGCCACCTTTGTTGAAAAGTTGGGGAAAAAACATGATCCCTAAAACAAATCACTAAAAGGACAGCATGTCCCAAAGGAGGCTGCCTTCTGAAAGTGACAGGTGGCGCTGGACTGAGCCTGGAGACGCCTGAATAGTCCAAGGGTAAGCGCCACATTTTTGTCCCTGCTAGCTTCTCAGTTTCCCTGTGATGATCTCAGTGACTGAACACAGGTAGTACCCCAGATTCTAGGTGCTCGATTCTACTTCTAGGGGTGCTCAGCTTGCTTGGCCGGGATCTTCAGGGGTTCCTGTTGCTTTGAAACCTGTGCCTAGGTTCTGACCAAGAAGTGAGAGCAAGTTCAAGCTCAGAGAGGGAGCTTAGCCTCTTCTAGGGCACAGATATTGGTCAGTAGTCCAGGGGGCCTGACTGGACCCTGCTAAAGTAGATCCAAGTAGAAGAGGGGCTGAGCCTCTCGGAAGCCAGGGCTGAGCCTGGAGTTGATACTCAGGATGACACTTCCAAGAGGGGCATGAGATCAAAGGGGAGAGAGAAGGTTCTGCTCTTGTTTGTGTTCACAGACATCTTTCCTCATCTTCCCCACATGCAGCTAAAGAGTGATGCATGGCAAACAACATTTAAATAGTTAAATAGTATATCACAGTTCCTCATCCTGGCTTTTAATAAAAGACCTCTATAATAGATCATCTCTCTTAAATCAGGTCTCTGCATCCAAAGCAACTTGCACAGCTGGAAAACCAAACCAAACTGAAAAACTAACAGAGTTCCCCCTCACCAAATAAATAGACCCCCAGACTCTCTCTGCAGCTCCTCTTTGCTTCCTAAAAGTTTGACCTAATGCCAATAACTCACGCGCGTTCTTCCGTCCAGTGCCTCAACAAATCGATGATCCAAGTTTCCTGTGGATTATTTTCAGGCATGAGAAATCAATTGTCCAAGCATCATCCACCGGTTCAGCTGGAGATTTAGCAAGTTACACTAGAAAGTTGTCAAAGCAATCCAAGCTATGGATGGTGTCAGGGTTTGGGTTTGCTGCTAGCAGATCCCGCAATGGAGGACGGCGTGCGGGATGTTGACCAACAAGTGCCCTGGGACGTGAGCAGAGGGAAACAGGAGTGGAGTGGGCCGAATGCAAGCCCACCCACTCTCAGCTGTTTCCACTGGGGCTCTGGAGCTAGAATCCTGCTTCCTGATCTGCCCGAGTTTGGCTGGGATGAATCAGGGATTGGATCTGGCTGCTCCAAGAAGGTTATAACCTTGGACCAGGTGGCTTTAGGGGGCTGAGGCAGTCTTGAAGGGCTGACAGGGAAGTCTTTATGCTACTGGCCCTCTCAGTGGCCAGGTCGGGGGCATCTTTCCATCCACTATAGGTGGCGCTCCCTGTGCCAAGAGCGCAGCCCTGCAAGAAATGTGTGGGCGATTTCGCACCACCCTCCACTGTGACAGGGAATCGCTGTCCGTTCTTACCTTCTCTACCTCCTTGTCTTAGCCTGTCTCCTTCCTCCCAGGGCAATTCTCCACTCTCCCTTCTATCTAGGAGGAACACAATGGTCTGATTAGCATTCAGGGGCTTTGTTCACATCAGACCCTGCTTTGAGAGTTGGTGTCTGAGCTCTGATCCAAACCTCTGCGCTCTCTTCTCTGAAGTCCGGAGTATATACTGTACCGATGCCTTCCCCTGAGAAAGGCCATCTGCCCTTCGGCATATTTCAGCCTCCTTCAATAAAAAGAAAACACGAAAAACAAATTTGGGTTTGAAATAAAGCAGTAAGCCAGGAGCCACGTTCTGTGCTTGATGCTTAGCTCTGCCACCTCTCTCCGGTCCACATCGCCTTGTTCTCGGATCTTTGGTCCTTCTAAAAAGAGCTGGCTACTCAAGAAGGCCGTGGAGCTAAGCCTTCAGTGCAGTCAATGTTGTGCATTCTGTAGGTTTTAAAACATGTATCCTTTACTATCCAAGACGTGCTGCTCTGGGAGGAACGGCTCTCGCCATTGTGGTATCGGCAGTGACAGCTGCTTTGTATTTGCTGCTCAGATTCAGCTGAAACTCATCGGAAATCAGAGCTGATGGGGCCTTAGTTCTGATGACTGCACTAGCTTTATCCGATCAGATTTCCAGTTAGTCAGGCTGGTTGCTCAGCCCTTTGTCCTGTTGTTTCCGTCAGACCAATTTGGGATGGTGGTACTTCATGAATAACCCATGAACATTAACCAGCTGCATGCAGAAAGGCACTTCCACCGAATCTTTGCCATGGAATTTTAGATGGTTCTGATGTAATTCACAAGGAATCAGGAAGAGCCAGACCCTGACTGAAGGATCTAGAGACCTCGGAGAATCCTTTCAAGTTTCCAAAGGGAAAGCATGATATGAACTTATCTCTAAGTGGTCATAACAGGGAAATTTCCGCTGGATAATCTTTAATGTCACCGTTGGCTGGATTTCAGGGGCAAAGGATATATGGAAAGGAAGATACTTCTCAAATTGTTCGAAACAAACTTTGACTCCAGCTTCTAGGGTTCTTTTGGTTTCTGTTGTCTTCATCACCAAGTGGTGTGAGTTAAAACAAAAACCATAATTAAATTGAACCCAGTTTGGGGAGAAAAATTGGGCAACTCTTTCCTTAAACAGAAGCAGGTGGTACTGGAATGCTTAGTGGAAGTGAGTTGTGAGGGGGGAATGCAGTTTTTGTTTTCTTTGATCAAAAACAGTTAAAAATATTTGTGGTCTTTTGTGCCAGGCTGTGATTAAAATTGTGTGTGTGTGTGTGTGTGTGTGTGTGTGTGTGTGTGTGTGTGTGTGTTTACTTCTAGGGTGGTTTTAAATGAAGATGTTCTACTCCGGTTAAGATGTAATTTCATTTATACTCCATTGGGGAACTCATCTATGACATACAGGAATGTACAGTTTATGTAGCCAGTGTTCACAAATGGAATGGAGAATGGCCGCCTGGGATTGAAGATCTGATCTGGTTGACAAGGCAGATAGTTTATTCTTCCCTAATCTGTCTGGAGTTTTCCTTCCTGAGACCATAGGTTTGTTCAATGGAATTTTCTCAGTAGAGGAATATGACTCCAGGCACAGGGAATTAAAAAGGTGCCAATTGTGTGAAATGCCAATTTTTCTACAAATATTGTTGTTGCACAAAATGTAGGATGCCCAGTTCAACTTGAATTTCAGATTATCAATGAATAATTTTTTTAGTATAAATATGTCCCATATGATATTTGAGACTAAAAATTATCCATTGATCACTTGAAGTTCAAATTTAACTGTGTGTCTGGTATTTTCTTGTTTTGTTTTGGTACTAGGGATTGAACCCAGGGGCATTCTACCTCCAAGCTACACCCCCAGCCCTTTTTATTTTTTTATTTTGAAACAGGGTCTCACTAAGTTGCTGAGCCTGGCCTTGAACCTGCGATCCTCCTATCTCAGCCTCCCAAGTACTGGGATTGCAGGCCTGCACCACCATGCCCAGCTGTATCTGGTATTTTTACCTGCTAAATCTGACAGCCCTACTTCGAAAGGCGATTCTTCCTTGAAATGAAAGTGACCCAGCAAGTTATTGAAATCTCATATTTTTTGTTGCTGTTGTAATCATTACTCCTTTTTAAAAACAGACTTTATTTTTTAGAGCAGATTTAGGTTCCCAGCAAAACCAGGTAGAAAATACATAGCTCCCCTATACCTCTTATCCTGTCCCCCAGATGTACAGCCTCCCCAAGATGGATATCTCACACTAGAGCAGAGCATTTGTCACACTTGATAAGCCTGAAATCATCGCTCAGGGTTCACTCTCTATGTTGTGCAGTCTGTAAGTTTTAAAAATGTATGATAATATATATCCACCCTTACAGTATGATATAGAGTAGTGTCTGCTCTGAGGATCCTCTGTGATCTGCCTATTTATTTCCTTATCTCCTCTACCTGATGACCACCTTTTTAGTGACTCCATAGTTTTTTCTTTCCCAGAATGTTATATAGTTGGAATCATGCAATACTTAGCCTTTTCAGACTGGTTTCTTTCACTTAGTAATGTGCATTGAAAGTTCTTCCATGTCTCTTTATAGGTTGATAGTTCATTTCAGTTTAGTGCTGAATAATATATTTCATTGTCTGATGTACCATAGTTGACCCGCTGGAGGATGTCCTAGCTGTCTCCAGGTTTTGTACTTGGGAAATTTATCTTGGATATTTTAGCCAGATAAATTACTTTCCTGCCAAGTGTAGCCATAAATCCCACAGAAAGGTTGAGATGGTATCATTTGCTTGGGAATAAGTCAGAGGCAGTGTGGCAATCCAAGAGCTATTATTATTATTATTATTGTTGTTGTTGTTGTTGTTGTTGTTTTGTGGTACTGGGGATTGAAACAAGGGACATCCTACCTCCGAGCTATACCCCTGGCCCTTTTTATTTTTTGTATTGAAACAGGGTCTCGCTAGGTTGCTGAGAGTCTTGCTGTGTTGCTGAGGCTGCCCTCAAACCTGCGATCCTCCTGTCTCAGCCTCCCAAGTAATGGGATTAGAGGTGTGTACCACCACTCCTGGCTCCAAGAGCAATTATAAGACATTAAACTTCCACTCATGATGTATGCCTGAGAAAAGTCTACCAAAAGGTCTGTATTTTTGGAAGGAGATCAGAGCTGTCGAATAGCCACAGAACAGTAAAAATGTTGACGATTTTCAAGTGGAAGACTAGCTTCAGGCTTGTTTCTTTTTGACAAGATACAGTTTTCAATAGGAGAAGGGAAAAGGGCTTTTCAAAATGTGTAAAATAAATGGCACTATGTAAGCCAACTGGACTTATCCAAAGATGGATTCCAGCAGAAGGTGTGACAAAGGGTGAAGCAGTTGCTGGAGGCATCACAGCTGCCTCTGTTGTTGTGGGACGATGATGGTCTGTTGAATTGCAACCGTGGAAAAACTAAAGCCAGCAGAAGGCACCGATGGTCTTGGGCTCCTCGGGAGAGGTAGGGAGAAGAGACCGATGCTGAGGCCGGAAGCAGAGCTCAGCACCTCTGGCCCCAGGAGTTACAGGAGAGACTTCCCAGAATGAGAGGCACAGAAGTCCAGGAAAAACAAATGGGAAAACAAAAATAGTTTTTTTTTTTTGTCTTAAAGACTTTGACACTCCCTGCCTCTCGCAATAAAAATTAGGAAAATACAGACTTACGAAATAATTTTGAGGGATGAAAAACATATCTAAGACAAGTTGTTTACCTGGCATTGAATTTCCCCAAATAATTTTTAAAGTTGCGCAGTAGGAAAACTTATTTGGAAAACCCTTGTTTCCATTCATGGCAAGCCACCGTAATGATAAACAATGTTAGAACATTCCAAAGAGACACCACATGCATTTCTCTCTGACAGGAGTGGCCTCGAGGGGTCAAGGAGCACTGAGACATTCATGCCTGTCAATCAATCAGCCAATCAATCAATCAATCAATTGCATTTTGAGATGGGGTCCTGATTATCCAGTTGTTGATGTTTGTTGATGTTTCTGCAGATAAGAGGTTGTAAAGGGAATCACCACAGATAGCAATATTCACTAGTGAACTGGTCACGTGGAGCGTGACTTCTCCTCATATGCGCTTCCCCTGTCCAGTAGCCAGTTTTGCAGATTATCATATGCCGTGGGCATCTAGTACAACAAAGCAGAGCACCAGTGCCAGGAGAGTCCAATCCTTCTCTTGAGAACGAGGAAGGCGCAGCTCTCACAGCGCAGCGGGGGCCCCACCTGCTCTGACGAGGATCTGGCAACAGCACAGCTTCTTGGGGAGGCTCACCTCACCCCTGGGGGATCTATGTCTGTGGCCCCTACTCTGAGCAGCTCTTGGTCTCCTTCAGGACAGCAAAGGGGCTGTGTCCTTAGCCTGTGTCACATCAGTGTTATGTATGTGACAGCCGTGCACATGTGAAGAGATGGTAGTGTCTGTGCGAGGGAGAATAAAGTACGTAAAAAGCAAGAATTATAATCACACCAGACTCACAGAGTTCATGTACCAGCTTACGATGGGGCTATGTCCCAACAAACCCGGCATAATATTGTAAGTAGAAATGCATTTAATACACCTATCCTACCACGCATCATAGCTAGCCTAGCCTATCTTAAATGTGCTCGAAACACTTACATTAACCTACAGCTGGGCAAAGTCGTCTAACACAAAGCTCATTTTATGATAGAGTGTTGAATACTGTACTGAAATTGAAAAGCAGTGGTTGTATGAGTGTGTATGCTTTTGCACCATTATAAAGCTGTGAAATTATAAGTTGAACCATTGTAAGTTGGGTGCCACTGTAGATCAATCGTAAAACATGTCAACTCTAGGGAGAAGGGGAGTCCTGAGCTAAGCAGTGCAGAGGCAGGAGATCCGCACAGCCCAGATTTGCCCCATGGTCATAATGACAACAGGGATGGAATTCCTGCCATACATCTAGAGAGGGCTGACGGAATGAGCCCTCTTCTGTTAGTTTACTTTCAAAAACAAGGCAGAAAGGACAGAGCTTGGAGATGTCATCTGCATCATCGAGCGGAGAAGGAAAGCAGCTAAGGTGTCATTTGCTTGAGTCTTCTTGACTCCCAAGTCTAGGCAGAAACATGTGGAGAGTTCAGTATGAAGCAAAGGAAGCCTGTGACAACGAGAAGACACTGTCGCTGTAAGTACCTGCAGGCCGTGGTGCTGCAGTCACACTGAAAGGTAGTAGGTATCTTGGGGTCTGTCCCTCCTGGGGATCCTCTGATTGTATGATGGGCAGAATTCACTTTATTGTTATGCCTCTTTCTTGCTTGCTTCAGTAGTATGGGAAAGATGTTGATTTGTTTTTTCCCTCCCTTCCTCCCTCCCCAATCCCTTTCCACTGTTCTACTGGTCTCTGTCCTCATTTATCTGAAGTCCCTTATGTTTCCTATTTTCTCTCTAACTTCCACATATTAGAGAAAACGTATGATCCTTGACTTTCTGAGACTGGCTGATCTCATGGAGCATAATATTCTGTAGTTCCATCCATTTTTCTGCAAATGACATCATTTTGTTCTTCTTTATGGCAGAATAAAACTTCATTGTGTATATGTATATACCACATTTTCTTTATATCCATTCATCTATTCATGAACACCCAGGTTAGTTCCATAATTTGGCTATTGTGAATTGCACTGCTATGAACATGGGTGTGTATGTATTTCTATAGAATTCTAACTTTAATTTTTTTGAAAGATACTGAGGAGTACTATAGCTGGGTCATATGATGGTTCCATTCCTAGTCTTTTGAGGAACTTAGGATATTCCTTTTTCATGGCTACAGTTTTTCTGACAATTTCACATTTTCCCAAAGGACATACTAAGGACAATTGATATGATTTATTTAGTGAGACAGGATAGGGGGTGGCTGACATCCTACCAAAATATTAGCTTCTTTCATGACAATGTCTTCGATGCACCTCTGCATCTCCAAGCACCCAGCATAATGCCTCGCGTGATCATGGGTTCCACAAATGCCCGTGGGATTAAACTACATCCAAGATGTATGCTCTGATGATGCCTTTTATTGTGAAGTGGTGTTGGGATTGGTGATGCCAATCCTTAAATACACGCTGAAATTAGATTGAAAATATGTTTGGGTTGGAGATGATATTGCGAAAGGAAGTGCAAAGTGCCCAAATTAGGAGTTAGCTCATTAAGCATCTGATGGAAAAAAAGATGGGAAGTCCCAGAAAGGGTAGGAAATTAATTTT
The DNA here is from genome assembly GCA_004027185.1 of Glis glis. NCBI lineage: Eukaryota > Metazoa > Chordata > Mammalia > Rodentia > Gliridae > Glis > Glis glis. The sequence continues at coordinate 28,729 of PVJS01002678.1, forward strand.
TGTTATTGGATACATGATCTGTACCAGATAGTCTGCTTCCCAGAAGTACAGATGATACTTGCACAGAATTGCAATCAATATTATCAGAGCGAGATTCTAAACCAGTTCTAACTCCAAAGTCTATGCCTTTTTCTCCAGATGGGAAATATTCCCCTCATTCCCTGTCATTCAGAAGGATATTAATCCTGTTGGCATGGCAGAATCTCTGGAGGTAGGAGATTCCTGTGTGGGAGCTGTGATTAGCTGCTGGGTGAGAAATCAGGGAGTGTCCACCCTGGGGATAGGGAAACCCAGCCCAGCTCTCCCTTGGGAGCTACAGAGTCAAAATACTGAACAGGAGCCGGGCTGGGAGCAGTGCTGGAGGCCAGGAAAGCCCAGGGCGACAGGGAAGTCAGGCCCGCTTGTGATATGATAGGCCGGCAGCTCTTCCTTTCCAGGGCTCCAGGTCTGCAAGTCAACACTGAGGAATGGAGTCTCTGCAAAGCCGGAAGGGAGGGAACCAGAGGAGCGACCAGCTGCAGAGGGCTCTTTCCGGATGGTGACCATCTCATCACGCTGTTCTTCACTTTTAATTTTGTAAGTAGCCCTGAGCTCCACAGGTACAAGTTCTTTTAGTGCACTTTTTAAAAACTCTTTTTTTTTTTGGTACTGAGAGTTGAACCCAGGGACATTCTACCTCTGAGCTACAACCCTGGTCCTTTTTATTTTTTATTTTGAAATGGTCCCACTAAGTTGCTGAGGCAGGACTTGAACCTGTCATCCTCCTGGCTCAGCCTCCCAAGTACTGGGATTACAGGCATGTGCCACCATGCCTGGCTCTAAAAGCTCATCTTTTAAAATGTAAAATAAAATTGAGACAATAGTAAAGTGGGAAAGAATTTGGCTTTGTGTCATATGAAACCCCTTCTGGACATATTGAACACTGAGGGTAAAATATAGTAGAGCAAAAGGTTATCAGCATAAAGAAATAAGCAGACCCCTGTTTCATATGTATCTCTATGTTTATATCTATATCCATGTCCACATTTCTACAAAAGGTGACAGGATTTCTGGGATCATTTTTGTTCTCTTTCTTGCAGACTTGCATAACTAGGAGAAAAGGGATCAAAACAGGACCTGGAAAAACAGGAGAACATTTTGAATGTAGTTCAAACTGTAACTTGAAAGTCTGGACTCAGCTGGCGTGGTGGCGCACACCTGTAATCCCAGTACTTGGGAGGCTGAGACAGGAGGATCGCAGGTTCAAGGCCAGCCTCAAAAACCTCGTGAGGACCTCTACAACTTAATGAGATCCTGTTTGAAAATAAAATAGGGCTGGATGGGGCTGGGAGTCTAGCTCAGAGGTAGAATGCCCCTGGGTTCAATCCCCAGTATCAAAAAAAAAAAAAAAGAAAAGAAAATCTGGACTCTGTTTCTATCACCGGGTGTACACAGGAGGCGCACCTTGGCAGAACAGCCTAGACAGAGACAGAAACAAACTTTTCAGAGGGAAACACCTCTGAAAAGAGCCATGGAGGAGCTTCCAGATTCTATTTCTTCTTCTGAAAATTTGATTACCACAGATAGCACTGGGTGGCAATTGGTGACTCAGTCTGTAAATATATTGCAGAGTGTTTAAAAAATGCCTCACCTTTCAGATCAAGAGGTGATGAAAAAGGTGAGCTTGCTAGATTTATGTGTGTGGCATGTTGATACAACTTTGGAATCGCTGGAGAAATGAGCCTATAAAGCTTCATTTGGTTTAATGAGGAGAGTTCACTTCAGAGGGAAAAGCGGGGTCCCTGAGACTTGGATGAGCCACAGATGCGTGGTCCCAGTTTCATGAGATCTTTAGGATCTGTAACCTAGACAAAGAAGGCTTCACACACTACTCATGGGTGGCACTTCAGGGACTGGAATGCCTGCTCCCTCCTTGGCAGGGGAGGACGGTGTGCAGGAGGCCAGCTCCTGATACAGGGCCTTGGAGAGATGAAGGAGGTCATTTTAGTCCTTTGCTAGGATGACAAACAGGTTGTGAAACGGGCTGCTTTGAGCCTCACCACATGTGTGACTGCTCCTACTTTCATTGAAGATTCCCGTGAGGGCTGACATCATTCAAGAGCTTAAACAGAAATGAAAAAAATAAAAAAGATGTGCAAGGAGAGCTAAGTGTGCATTCTACAGGTGCCTGTCGCCACTTGCATTTCTTCTTTTGAGAGATGTCTCCTCAGATACTTTATCGTTTTCTAATTGACTCATTTGTTGTCTTGCTCTTGGTTTGAGTTCCATAGGCATTTTGGATATTAGCTCCTTATCAGAAGTATGGCTTGCAAATATTTTTCTCCCAGTCAGTGGGTTATCTCTTCCTGATAAACGTGTCTTTCTGTCAATGTATGCTATTCGGTCTTTAGGAGTGTGACCATGGATAAATAGACTGAGGACCAAGGCTCCAGCCTTTTTCTGTTGGGGTCAAATGAATCAATGGGTCATAGCATATGTACATGACGAGCAAGATGACAGTGAACTTTCCAGAGAATCTGGATCTTGTATTTTTCTCTTTTATGATCTTGTCAAGTCCCCATTATTTAATATTCATAGCGTATCCAATCGTTTAGAAAGAGTGAGCAGAAAGAGTAAGAGCAAAGTAACAGAGGTAGTAAGAAAAATTACTATAAAAGTTCTAACTTTCTAATATTTATTATTTAACTTAAATTATCTCTGTTACATTTGGATTTTAAATTTCCCACAAAGGCCCCTATGCTAAATAAAGGCTTGGTCTGCAGCCTGTGGAACTCTTGGGAAGTTATGGAACCTTCAGGAGACAGGGTAAGCAGTAGGAAGTTAGGTCGCTGGGAATGTGCCCTTGAAGGGGATGTTGGCACACAGACCCCTCCTCTGTCTCTCTTTGCTTCCTGGTTGCCATGAGGTGAGCAGCTTTTCTCTACCACACACGCCCACACAGGCCCAAAGCAACAGGGCCAATCCTCTGAAACCATGATCCCAAATAAACCTTTCCTTCTTTTAAGTTATTTACCTCAAGTATTTTGTAACAGTGATGGAAAGCTAAGTAACACAATTTCTATGCCTTTACAAATTTAATCTCTATAGGTTACTCACATTACCACTGTAGCTTTACTTAGCTCTTCCTCTTACAACACCTCTAAATGGTAGATATAAGGGAATCGGTAGACCAAGGCCACAGACCAGAACATACAGAGTGGGATTTAACTGGCTCCCAGGCACTTCAAAAACCTGAGCATGTCCTGTCCCACCTGGCAGGGATTCTTGGTGATCACTCACAGGGACAAATCTCTCGGTTTTTCAATTTGTTTTTGCCAAAATTAAAAACAAAACCTGTCTTTTAATGTGAAGATGGATTCATAGTAAGGCTGATCTTTAATCCGGCACTTCTAAAATATGTTCCATGAAATGTTAATATGCATCAAAGAAAGGTTCCTTGTGCAGACAGATGTGATAATTGTCGGCCAAAAGAGTTTGAATTCTTTACAGTGGGACATCTCAGAGAGATTATGTCCTAATATTCATCGCGGAACAGTGAAAACTATTGGCGGTAGTAGGTACAGTTCACTTCCTAGGCACATTTATTCAGTGTCTTAGATTAGGGTCCCTGAAATCAGATGTTGAGATGGAGAATTGCATGCAGAATATTTACAGGGGTGTGTTCCTGGCAAGTTATATTGGTATGGAAGTGAAGAAGGCAGAATTGGGTAGAGGTAGAAACCGAGCTGCCCACAGCTGTGACTGAGTCCTAGCGATGCCGTCAGGAGCTCTAGAACTGGGATGGGGCCACCAGAGTGTCTGAATGAAGGAAGGGGTCAGACTGCATTCCTGCACTGGTGGTCGCTGGCTGCGGGCTGCTCCCTCAGGGCAGCAGTGCCTACAGCGGATTCCTAGAGAGAGGTGCTGCCATGATCTGCACCAGCCAGAGGATGGGCGCATCAGCCCTGCAGGGGGGATCTGGGCAAAGCACCTGCATCTATAGAATCATGGGACATTTTCTGAAGAACAATTTCATGGAGCCAGTGCTCTATGGAACACCCTTTAAAAGTTGCTTCCTTGTGAATGCTACTCTAGACGAACTCAACATGCCAGCCTTCTAAAGAAAATTGTGCACTGGGCTCTGATGGTGGTGATCAAAGGAGTGCTCCCTTGGGCCTGGAGTCTACTCCACTGCTATTTTAACGAATTATTCTTCCTTTGACATAAGAGGAAACTTAATGGCATTATGGTATGTTTTCAGGAGAAGGGGCCTGGCCTGCTCATCTCATCGTGTTCCTGTTAGGTTTACTCATTTACTCATTCCCTCTCCCTGCACCTGCAGTCTGTCAATAACTCACGATACCTTCTCTATGTCAGTAGTACTAAGACGTGCTAACTCACCTTTGTCCAACGTTCTGGCCCCATATAGCCTAGGTACTTTGGGGCAGATGGATAGGCGAGAGGGGGTGAGTTCTTTGATAATTTTCTCAATTTTGGCTTTAGTTTTGGCTGAATTACACTTTCTCTACATTTTCTGTGGTCATTATTGGCTATTTCTATTTCATCTGAAAGTTATTCATATATCCAGGCAAGGTCCTAAGAGGAAACCTGAAGAGGGTCAGTTGGAGAGAGTTTAATACAAGGAAGGGTGTGATCCAGCAGGGGGAAGGGAAGAGAATGTTCTGGAAATGAAGACAGATAGCTGGAGGACTTAGTGAAGGAGCAGGGGGACAAGTCTCCCTGTTTGCTGATCTCTTCGCCTGCCTTCTGATTGGCTAAACCTGAAACACCTGGAAGCCAGAGGGGTTGACGTGGCCCATGAAGGTTAGCTTTCTGGACACACAATAGGGAGGGAGACAGAGAAAGAATCTGAGGTGAAAAAAAAAGCCTGTCACTCAGGACTTTGTAGAAAGGTGGCTGACATAGAGCAGAGGGTGGCGGGCTCATAGTTTCTTTAGTTTCTTCTGTATTTGTGGTTATTTTCTAATTTTGCTGGTTTTTATTTTCATTTTAAAAAATTCATGTAACTAGTGATTTATTGCATGCTTTATTTCTTTTTGGATTGAAGAACTAGATCATGTTATTAATTAGCTTATCTTTTTTTTTCTATTTCATAATCAATTTCTGTCTTTATTTTTAAGTCCCCTCTCTGATATTTAAACTTATTGCTACCAATATTGTTTGCTTTCTCTTCACGATGGGTAAATACTTTTATGTCTTTTTCCTTTCCCTGCCTTCTGTTTCAATTTAATAAGATTTTGTTATATTCTACTGATTTGGAGACTATCCATTCTCATTCTTATATTAATGAATACCTTTAAGTGTTAAAAATATATTTGTACTTTTTATAATTTTTTCTGGAATAATTTTAGATTTACAGAAAAGTTACAAATATAGAATAGAGTCACTAATGTTAACATCTTATATATGATGTCACATTTGTTAAAATAATAAAAAAAAAGCCCACACCATTGGTGCATTACTACTAAGTAAACTCCAGATTTCATCTGGGTTTTTACCATTAGTATCCATGTTTTTGTTCCAAGATCCAATATAGAATACCACATTACATTTAGTACCCTTACCACTTTTTTTTTTTTTTTTGCAGTACTGGGGATGGAACCCAGGGGCATTCTACCTCCAAACTACACCCCCACCCCTATTTTTTATTCTTTATTTTGAAACAGGGTCTCACTAAGTTGCGGAGGGCCTCACTAAGTAGCTGAGGTTGGCTGCGAACCCGGATCCTCTGGTCTCAGCCTCCCAAGTACTGGGATTACAAGCATGTGCCACCATACCCGGCTTCCTTACCACTTTTAATATGCATTATTGACAAGATCTATTGTATCTATCATCTTTTTGAACAATACAGTAAAAACCTATACTGCGACATCTTCCTATGGTTCAGATGTTATTTTTGTTCAGTTTTTAAAGTCCACTTAGTTTTAAACTATTCTAAATTATTAATCATGTTTACTATTGATTTTATAGCCAATGTTTATTTAGATTTAATTTTTAAACAATTTATTAGCTGATCCTCACCTCTTGTATTTGCATCCTCTCTCTAGTTTAATTTTTCTTCTTACTATGGTACATCCTTTTAAAATGTTTTCAGTGAGGATCAGTGAATTATAAATTATGTTGGCATTTAGCCACTGAAATGTCTTTAATTTATGTTTCTGATTATAGAATAAAGCAGAGAAGTTTATCTGAGTATTGAATTTTATGAATATTCTTGTCCCTCAGGATTTTCACTGTATGCCACTATCTTCTGGCTGTTGAGTTATGTTAGTTCATTTTTATTTCTTTGTAGGTAATCTAGTTTTTCTCTGGTTCTTTTAAATCTGGTTCTTTTTAATCTAGTTTTTCTCTGGTCTTTTAAAACATCTATGTTGTACAGTTTCAGTACACTGTTCTAGGTGTTGGTTTGTTATTTATTTATTTTTCTTGGGAGTCATATTTATTAAAGTTGAAGATTCATGTCTTTCATCTACATGAGAAAATTCTTAGACATGATCTTTTTGAATATTGCCTCTACTTCAACTAGACATACGTTGGACCATCTCATTATATCCCTTATGTTTCTTAAACTGCTTCATAGTTTATACCTTTTACTTATCTACACTCTATTCTGGATAATTTGGTCAAATATATCTGGAATAATCTGCTATTTAAACTGCCTATTTACTTTTTAATTTTAATGAAAATATTTTCCACATAAAGAATGCCATTTGGCACTTTTTCAAAGCTGCCTATTCATTTTCCATGGAATATAATTCATTCTTTATATTTTAATACTTAAAAATCTCCTCAATACTTTAAACATACTTATTTTATAGTTTTTATTTTATAGTGTATTATTTTCCTATTATCTCAAACCCTTGTTGAATTAATTATCCCAATGTACCTGCTAACTTTTACTTACGGTGGATTGTTTTTTCAAGCATGTTGTAATTCTTAATGGAGAATTAGCTTCAAAAGAGCATTTACTTTATGTTTCTTTGTTAGATTTTTGGCTCAGGGTTGAAGTTTCATATCCTGTGTGCATAGTTAAAATATTTTAAACTAGTGCAAGACACAGGTGCAGAGGATTTTTCTTCCCATTTAGAACCATTGTTGCTATAAGCTTGTGGTAATTTTGTTGGGCTGGTGAGGTTATTGAAGTTTTATTTTATTTATTTATTTATTTATTTTTAGTACTGGGGATTGAACCCAGGGATGTTTATCTCTGAACTACACCCCCTATTTCATTTTTACTTTGAATCAGGGTTTCACTAAGTTGCAAAGGACCTCACTTAGTTTCTAAGGCTGACCACAAACCTGTGATCCTCCTGATTCAGCCTCCCAAGTACTGGGATTACAGGTGTGCACCACCATTCCTGGCTTATTGAAGTTTTAAAATCCTTCTTTCTATAGGGATGCATCCTTTTGAGAGTTTCAACACTTGTAGGAGTCTCATCTTCAACTCTCCAACTTAGGCACCCCAAGACCTCATGGATGGTTGCTTTATATTTTAAAACCTAATTCCTAGCCATCCTTGACCCAGCACCCTCCCTTCTCTTTCCTTGTCCCTTGAGGGACGTGTAATACCAACTTCTGTTTACTTATCTGACTCTGCATCTTCATCCTGCCAATTCCCTCACCAATTATTTAAATAATCATTATCATGTGCTTACTATATATTTGTATGACAGCCACATCTTTTAACTTTTTAAAAAATTACATATAAATTATATCACTCATTATATTACATGACTCAACTCTTGAGTTATGTAATAAATGATATAATGTCATTTACAATGTCTCAATTCTCTAAATATGGTCTATTATTTGGCTTGACATCAAACCTCAGAACCACAAAATTATCACTGTGTGCTCACCCAAATTTGACTTCAATGGTAACCATTCTATGCTTAGGGTAAATTTCTACCTTTAAATCTTCCCCCTGGCAGTGTACCTTAGACTTGTTTACAGCAGGAGACCCCTCTCTCTTCCTTTGTTCATTTACCAGTTATTCCTTCATTCATCAAACAGGATTGGAAATTAAGCTCCTTTCCTGTCTTACATGTGGCTTGACCAGTAGGGCCTACCACAGTGTCTGGCACACAATAATAAACAATAATTTTTAATCAAATAAATAAATGAGTGCATGTATATGAGATGTGGGGCCAGACTCCTTCATATGAAAATAAATGAAATGATCCCTGCCTCAAGGCCAGAAAGGAGAGATTTGTGAGCAACTTTGAGTTTTAATCAAAAGGATGCTATACTAGAGGAGCAGGCTAAGTATCATCAGTGCAGTTAAAAGGCTTTGTGGAGATGAGAACTCCATTTGGTAGCTGTTACAGTTTTGATATGGAATGTTTCCCAGAAAAGCTCCTATGTTGGCAGTGCAGAAATGTTCAGAGGTGAAATAATTGAATCAGGGATCTAACTTCACCAGCGGATAAATCCACTGATAGACCAATAATTTGAATGAACTTACTAGGTGGTAACTGTAGGCAGGTGGGTGTGGCTGGAGGAGGTAAGTCTCTGGGGATGTGGCCTTGGGGACTATATCTGTCCCTGGTGTCTCTGTCCCTGTCTCTGTCTCTCTTTTTCTGCTTCCCACATGCCATGAGTTGAGCAGCTTTCCTCCCCCACACCCTGCCACCATGATGTTTCTGCCTTGCAGCCAGCCAACCATGGACTAAACCTCTGAAACCATGAGCCAAATTAACCCTTTCCTCCTCTCAATTGTTCGTGTCAGGCACTTTGGTCACAGTGATGAAAAGCCGACTACAATAGTGGCAGCATGGGAGAGAAGGCATGGCAGGCAAGGAGGAAGTTATGAACAAATATATGGGCGGAAGGAGTTCAGTGGTGTGTTTTGGAAACTTTTGGCCACTTCTCTATTGACTGGTATCTTGTGGTGGCCATTGGAACGGCCATGAAAATATCCCTTTTAGACCTCCAACTCCAGAAAGAGTAACTGACCAAGGGTCTCAGCGACTGCTCTACGAAATCCTCATGGGGTGCCTCCAAGGTCACACACATTTTCTGCAGGCTACTCTGGACCAGTGACTAAGCGAGGGAGGGGTACTAAGACTGGTCCCTTCCTGGTGGCCATGGAACTCCTTTGTTGGCTGACTTCCCCACGACGGTCGCTGACATCGCTCCCTGTAGAGTCCACAGCGGTCTGGGATGCTCCTTCCAGACCTTCCCTTGCTGTCTCTTTCTCTTGCAGGCAAGCTGCTGCCACAGCCTGATAGTTCTTCCATTCATTTTCAGCTCTCTCCCTGTCTCCTCCACAGACATTACCTCTAATCCAATTCACACACTTCTAACCCTACTTAGTTTGCTTCTCGGTGGACCCACCTGTGATTCGTATCTTCTCTTCTGCAGGGAGGACACAGAAAAAGGCATTGAGCCAGGTGTGGTGGTGCACACCTATAACCTCACTTGGGAGGCTGAGACAAGAAGATTGCAGGTTCAAGGTGAGCCCCAGCAATTTAGTGAGACCCTTAGGAACGTAGAGAGGTTTTGTTTCAAAATAAAAAATAAAAAGGGCTGGGGATATTGCTCAGAGGTAGAACGCCTTGGGTTCAACTCCCAGTACAAATAAATAAATAAATAAAACAAAACAGAAAAAAGAAAGAAAGAGATTGATTTAGGCATGGTGGCATATGCCACAATCCCAGTATTTGGGAGGTTCAAACAGGAGGATTGTAGGTTCAAGGGAAGCCTCAGCAACTTAGCAAGACCTTGTTCCAAAATAAAAATAAAATAGAGCTGTGGTTGTAGCTCAGAGGTAGGATGCCTCCAGGTTCAATCCCCTGTAAAACACATACACACACACAATAAATAAATAAATAAATAAATAAATAAGAGAAAGAAAAAAAAGAGAAATTGAACAGGTCTAGCTTGTTGAAGGTCTTTAATGCCACTCGAGTTTGGAATGTAGGCAGTGAGAGTTGCGGGGAAGGTCTCAGAGGAAGGAGAAGTGAGATCCGGCTTGCGTTTTAGGAAGACGATCGCAGTAGAGGCGGGAAGGGTGGATTTGGGGGAGGCCCTTGCAATGACTTTAGTGAGGATGGCGAAGCTGAAGCTGTGAAGGGGAGAAATGGCAGACCTACTTCACAGCTCCTGTGGAAGAAAGTATACGGCTTTGGTGTGAGCCTTTACCATCTTTCAACTCTATGGAAAAGGCAAGTATCCTTACATAGCTTGTTAAGAAAGACTGTACAGGTGAAGTGTTAGCAGAAAACGTGACTCAGGTCTCCACCCCCCATTATTTCCAGGCATGGCTTCTCCCACAAAGTGTATCAGATAAACACCAAGCACCCGCTTCTGCCTCTGCCACCGGCCTTCCTGTTTCGAAAGAGCAACCCCAAATTGGAAGGATCCTTCCACCTGTGTCTCAGGGGAACCACCCAGAAAAGAACTTCTCAAAGACTCCTTGCATTTTGTGAACCCAAAGCCAGGTGTGGTATGGTGAGAGGGATTGTCAGGAGTGTGTGTGTGTGTGTGTGTGTGGGTAGCACCGGTCTTCAGGGAAGCACAGAAGTTCTGTGTTTCCGATTTGAAATTAGAAGCAAGCTCTCAGAACCAAGAACTGTAGATAATGACCAGACATGGGGCGTGGGCCAGAGGCCGACATGGGGATTATGCAAAGAATGTTGGCCAAGTCTGCCACAGTCCCAGTGCGGAGGTTCCCTATACACCAGAACCGGGGCAGGAGGAGGAATGGTGCCCTAGAAAACAGAAGGGCATAGGGTCCTCAAAAGACCTCTGACAAGGGGAAACACCAGCCCTGCCAGGTCCTTCACTGAACTGTCAACCTCTTCAACTTCCGGCTGAGTGGGCACTCAAGGGTTCTAGTGAACGGGAGGCCATCAGGTGCTCGGGGGCGAGTTGGCACATTTACCTCCAGGCACCACGTCGGAGCGAGGCATTGGCAGCTTCCTATCTGAACAAACAGGAAGCCTGTTGAAATGCCCATTGTCCCTTCCGGCCTGTGCTGCAAAGACTGTTAAAAGACCAAGTCCACAGAGCTCCTGCCAAGCCGAGAGGCTCAGGGAACATGCAGCTGCTGCCGCCACCTGTGTCTGAGTCCAGCTAATGGGTTTCCTTTCAGGGCACCCCCCTTTCTGGAGCAACAGCCCCTACAAAGTCAAGGGCAGGACAAGGGACTGCAGGAGAAAGGAGAGATGAAGGACAGACAGTTCACAGGCAGCATTTGCTGAACGCACACAGCTCTTTCCTCTCTTTTTCCTCCTTTCAGCAACAATCAAGAATTTATCCCTGCCCCCGCCCCGTCCCCCACCCAACCCTCAGCCTCTGAAATGTTCTGGCTTGGAATCAAATCCAATACGAAGCACCTGCCATCCTCTGCTGGACCACAGACATAATACACCACACACCCGTTGGCAGGGAAGAGAAAGGAGGCCGGGAAAGAAAAGTTCCTGACATTATTAAGAACCGAAGTCCTGCTGTTGGCCTCTCTCTCTCTCTCTCTCTCTCTCTCTCTCACACACACAAACACACACACACACACACACACACACACACACACACACACACACACTCCAGGCCAGGCTACTTCGCTGTCAATCAGACACTAAATGGGAGAGGCAGCCTGCCCTCTCCTTGGGCCACAGCCTCTGTGGATAACAGGTGTGTATGCAGGTATAGATATGTGTGTGTGTAGATATGTGTGTGTGCGTGTGTATGGTGGAGTTCATCTGGTGGTTATGAATGGACCAACCCTGGCAGGGTCACCCCTCTAAGGACGAAGTCATAGAGGAGCGTCAGACACCGAGAAGAGCTGCTCACGCCAGCTCTGATGTGAACTCTTCCCCCACAGGATTCCCAGCGCAACCTCCAGGCCCGCTCAGGCTTGTGCGTGGCCGCTGCCGGAGAACCTGGCACACCGAGCCTTTCCACCTCCCCCGGGGCCTTGTGGGCGGCATCTTTGTGTGACAATGCCTCCTTTCTTGCAATGCAGTTGCCTGTCACCTTCAGGCCTGCAGCAACAGTGGGTCCCATGCCCACGCCTGTCCGGCCTCGTCCCTTGGGTCCCCTGTGCTGGGTGGCTCCTTGCCGCCCTCCCTGCCCTCCTGGCCCAGCCTGGCCCTGGCTGCGGCGGGCTCACCGGCGGTCTGCAGCAGACAGTGGGCCTCTGTGAGTGCGGCTCTGGTGGGCAGCTGGGTGTTTTTCTGTAGAGGGAACTCCTCATTAGAAGCCGGAGGATGAGGGGTGGCACCTTGGGCTGTTTTCTTTCTCTGTGCCTCCATTTACTCGCCCTCTCTGAAGGAGCGCAGGCTGGGGACGGCGCCCGCAATTCCCTCCTCCCCGCGAAGGCAGCTTGACAGCTACATAAATCACCCCGAGATACCACTAATAGGTTGTGCCTGAGACTGTACCAGACCACCCAAGCGCAGCTCCCAGCCCTCCAAGGCCTGCACACAAATACAGTAATGCAAATCGCTTAACCCTTTGTTACTCCGCAGCGCTGGAACAAAGGGGCTTCATAATGTCCCCTCTCCCCTGCCCATTCCTCCAGAACTGCCGGGGTCTCTTTCTCAACTCTCACCCCACCCCCGACTCCTACACCTCCCTTCCCTGCCTCAGAGTGTCTCCAGATGTCCACTGAGACGGCAAGGAAAGCCTGCTGTCACAGGCCAGGTGGCAGGGTGTTGGCCAGGGAGGGAGGGGGGGCAGGCTGTCAGGTAAGCAGAAAACCTGGGGCAGACCACACAGGATTACAGCCCAGCACGGTGGCGATGCCTTCTTGGCCCAAGAAGGTGGTATCATGTGAAGCACCTAGGTTTCTGCACCGCTTAGTGACAGTCACCCAGGCCTCTGTCCCCAATGCAGAAGGGAAAGTGAAATGGGTAGTGATGTTGTAGAGAGAAAATCATGCCTGGTGGGAAACCTGAGCCCTGGCTTCTTTGACCATTTCTCTCCAGTGCGAACTATGAAACACTCATCCAGTTTGAGGTGCTAGGGCCACCAAAGACAATGAGACCGCGTCCCTGTGTTCCGGTCAGCACTCTCCCCCTGCGGTCCAACACCTCACACACACAAGACTCAGGAAGGAAGCTTGATTCGCTTCCGGGCCTGGAGATCAGTCCATACATGCAGTCCATTTACAGGAGCCGGGGCTACAGGTCCTCAGGGCATGATGGCAGGAAGCGGACAGAGAAAGGGCAGGGGGCGAGGGACATATATAGTCCCCAAGGTCACACCCCCAGGGACCCACCGCCCAGCATGGCTTCCCCCAGAGCATGAGGCCCGAGGGACATTTACTGTCAAACCATAACACCCTGTTTTCCAGAGAGCGAAGTCCTGCATGATCTCATGTGACAGCGTTCTGCCAGCTGGCCCTCCCATGACTGATCGATCCTCATCTCCTATAACTGGCCTTGCTCAGTCCCCTGCAGCCAGCTAGCCTCCTGTGCCCCTGTCACCCAAGATGGCCCCTGCTCCGAGACTTGCATGGCTGAATCTGAGGCTCCCACTCGCACCTTCGAGCCTCTCTGTTAAGTCTTCCCTACTTAGCACTGCAAGGAACTCCCGAGCGGCCCGTCCTGCTTCATCCTTCTCCACAGCACATAACCACCTTCCATTCTGCTGCTGTGTTATTCCCGTCTGCATGTTGTTTACGGTGTGCCTCCCCCCAGCAGTGGACAACCTTGGAGGTAAGGACTGCAGGACGTTCTGTTCACGGATGTATCCTGGATGCCTGGAATATTGTCCCCATATGGGAGGTGCTCAACAAATATTTGTTGAGTGATTAATTACTATAACAAAGGAATGTGTAATGAGCCATGGGGTCCTGGGGAAAATAATGATATATTAGTCTATCGGGGCTGGGGAGGGAGGGGGTCCTGAGTTTATCAGTCCAGGGATCAATCACCCTGACAGAGAAGTTGGAAGCAATATGGGAACCAAGGAGACCCACTTCCTCTTTGCATCTGTTAGCAGAACACCATCGACTCCAAGAAATATTAATTTCCTCTGCAAGTAGTTAAGTATATCTCTGATATGCTGTCTAATGGCCTCCAGGTGCACTAATCTCCAAATTCCTGGCAAAAGGAATTTTTCACAGATGGTTAAGGATCTTAAGATGGAGAAGTTATTTTGGTTTATTCTGGCAGGCCCCATGTAATCACAAGTCTCTCCGTAAGAGGGAGACAGGAGGACCACAGAGTGAGGAGGAGACGCGACCACAGAAGCAGAGATGGGGCGACGCTGGGCCACAAGCCAAGGAATGTGGGAAGCGTCTGAAAGCTGGAAGAGGTAAGAAAGTGGATTTTACCCCAGAGTTTCTAGAAGGAATACAGGCCCACCGACACCCCAATTTCAGCCTATGTTGAACTTCTGGCCTCCAGAACTGTAAGACTAAAAAATCCGTGCTATTTTTAAACCACTCAGTTTGTGGTAATTTGTTGTAACAGTAATAGGAAACTAATACAATATCTTTTTTATGTCTTGAACATTTTTTTTCTCAACCCTACCCTTGTTTTGGGTTTGTGCTTTGCTGACAGCATCCCTACAGGTGGGCACCACTACACCGCACCTTTTCTATCTCTGCGCATGGTCTTCTCAATTGGGATTAACGTGAGACTTCTTTGTGTGGTTCCCAGGGACTTTTTTAGGAAAAAGAGTTGCCCTTATCTCTTCCTTATTGGGGTCCTTTGCGTTTGCACATTCCACGTTTATGCATGTGTATTTATTTGTAAGTGTTTCCCAAGATTCTTGAAGTTCTGTCAGGAACTCCCAGAGAGCAGGCTGCCCCTCCATCTCTGCTGGGATGGATACCCTGGTCCATTTCATCCACCTCACCAGAAGCATGAGAAGAGCCCCGTGTCCCTGTTCTGGCAGCTCCTCCGAGTAGAGCTACCTGGTGGCTCCCCTCCTCTCGGCGTCTCCGCCTCCTCTGCCTGTTCCTTGCGGCTCACCTGACACGCACTCACCACACATGACATCCCAGCTCCACTGCTACGATATGAATGTGGTTTGCCCTCACCAAGACTCATGTTGAGACTCGGTCCCGATGTGGTGGATCCTTTAAGAGGCGATGAGGTCATGACGAGGGACTAATGCTTTTCTGGAGGGAATGAGCACTCACTCTCCCAGGGCTGGGTGGTTATGGTGAGAGTGGGTTGTAAAGCGAGTCGGGCTTTCTCAGCCTGTGTGCTGGCTTCCCCCTCTCTCACACACATGTGCTGCCTTCCACATGTGCTACTTGTGTTCTCACACGAGTTCACACCACGTGGTACTGCCCACCATCACGAGGCCACCCCAGAAGCTGGTACCAGTGCCACGCTCTAGGACCACCAGAATTGTGAGCTAAATAATCATTTTTTTCTTTTTAAAGCTCCCAGACGCAGGTGTTTTGTTATAGTAACAGAAAAAAAAAGCTCAGACACCCACCAATATGAAGTATGAAAACCTAGGTACAAAAAAGACTCCCAAATTATATGCTAATGGGCTTCCTGTGGTACTTCTAGAGTATTTACAGACCTGAATGTAATGCCAAGAAAATGTCCACAGAGCTCAGGTGATGTTTGTTTGCTCTGTTTGTTTGTTTTTGGAGTAAGTTGCTTGGAAGGCACTTCTCTTTTCAGTCTGTGTCTTTAGTCTGTATATTTCAGAAGGCTGGGCTAACCTTACTGCAGGCAGATTAGGCTGGGTGGCACCCAGGATATTGAAAGAACAAGAAATATGGCATGACAGCTAGATGTGGACTATAATACTTAAGGACTGAAAACGGGGTTGGAAATTTGGGCCCAGACCTTTGATCTGTGCGGTATTGATCACTTGAAATGCAACTAGGGCAACTGAGGATGGGACTTTTAATTCAATTTAATTTTACTTATTTAAACTTCAATTTTAAAATGATACCTAACTCAATTATAGGGAAGTATGTTGAGAACAACTTAGATATACATGTTTACTGCTTCAGTTGTAAGTTTTATGAAATCTAAACACAGGTAAAATATTCCTGGTGAAAATTTGGCATCTAATTTGAGAAGCAGCAGATTCTGAAGCCTTAATATGAGAAAAATAATATAAAATATTTAAATTATTTTTTATTATTTACATGTCAAAAGGTGATTTTTAATATATTGGGCCAAATTAAACATATTACTAACATTAACTTCTCATAGTTCTTTCTTCTTGTTTTAATGTGCCTCCTAGAAAACTTAAAATTTCATATGTGGGTCACACTGTATTTCCATTGGCTCATGCTGTCTGAGATGATTGTTATTGTCTTTGGATAGAAACATCTTAGCAGGATTGGAAATATTTGATCGGTCCCCATAATAATGTTTTCCAATAAATTTAAGTGGAGTTATGATTATATTTTATGTCTTCCAATTTTTAAGTGGACTTATGAGTATATTTTATTTATTTATCTATTTATTTATTTATTTTGGTTCTGAGGATTGAACCCAGGGACAGTCTACCTCTAAGCTACAACCCCAGCCCTATTCTTATTTTTATTTTGAAATAGGGTCTCACTAGGTTGATGAGAGTCTCACTACTTGCTGAGGTTGTCCTCCAACCTGTGATCCTCCTGTCTCAGCCACCTACATACTGGGAATATAAGCATGTGCCACCACACCCGGCTTGGATTTACGAGTATATTTTAGAGAAATGTATTTGAATCCCTGCTGATGTGTCCATATGGAGTCTGCTAAGGAAAAAAGACACATTTTACTTACTTACTTACTTATTTATTTATTTATTTTTTTGGCGGTACTGGGGATTGAACCCAGGGGCATTCTACCTCCGGGCTACACCCCCAGCCCTATTTTTTATTCTTTATTTTGAAACAGGGCCTCACTAAGTAGCTGAGGCTAGCCGCGAACCTGCAATCTTCCTGTCTCAGCCTCCCAAGTATGGGGATTACAAGCATGGGCCACACGCCTGGCTAAAAGACACATTTTAGCTACACAAACTCATAGAATATGAAACAAAGAATAGTGAAAACTTAATCATCAAAAACAAAACCATCCTAGCCAGGTGTGGTGGCACAGGCTTGTAATCCCAATACTTGGGAGGCTGAGACAGGAGGATCACAGGCTCAAGACCAGCCTTAGCAACTTAGTGAGGCCCTCTGCAGCTTAGTGAGATCCTGTTTCAAAATAAAAAATAAAATAGGTCTGGGAGTGTAGCTCAAAGGTAGAATGCCCTTAGGTTCAATTCCCAGTAAAACACACACACACACACACACACACACACACACACACACACACAAAGAATAAAACCATCCAAACAGGCAAGCAAAACAAAACAAACAAACATACAAACAGCAACAACAAAAAACATTCACAAAAGCATCACGACAAACATTATGCTCCTAATTGGCTTTGAATTAAATGCATCTTCCATAAGCTTTCAGTTTATACATACTGAGAGTGACCCCGTCTACTACTATTCTGAAGAATTAAGGATATTTAAAATGTTTCTTTGTTTACCTTCAAAACTTATATGGGATTTTTATTGGTCTTTTTGTTACTATAACAAAATACTCGAGTCAGGCTCTTTTTTAAAGAAAAGAGGTTTATTTAGCCCACAGTTCTGGAGTTTCTGGCACCAGCTCAGCTCTGGCCAGGGCTCTTTTAGCTGCATGACAGCATGGCAGAAGTGTGTGTGTGAAGAAGTGATCACATCTCAAGTGAGAAAGCCAGAGAGCCTGGTGCCCTTCGGAAGTCACTTCTCCAGGCGACATAAGGACCTGACGCTGGGCCCCACTCTTAGAGGGTCAGCCTCCTTGGGGACCAAGCTTTCAACATGTGACACTCTGGGGGACACAAACTGTCCCCAAACCATAGCAGGACTTCACTTCTGTTCCCCTGTTTTCTCTGAGGAGGCACCCGCCTGTATGCGTTACATTTGCCTGTGCTCTTGGGACTTCTCTTTCTTATCCCAACAGCAGTGATAGAGCTCAGTGGTTGTAGTTGTCATCGCCATCGTCATTGTCACCGTCATATTAATGATGTGCTGCCCTGTCTACTCACACACACATGCCTGCCTGGGGTGGTATCATACGGTCTTTATCATTACCAGGATTTCTCACGAAAGCCACACACTGTCACTGTGTTAACTTGAGCTTCATGCCTCACACATGGTAGATACACACGCTGGAAGAATAATGAGTCTAAGAGAAACATCCTTGTTATTGGAAATGACCCGCAGCCATCTAATTACAAGAGCTGACACTTATCAGGTGTACGCTGTGTGCCAATGGTTGTGCCTGATTAATATTTATATAATGAATCCTCACAACCACACAATAGTAACCATAAAAATAGGTTGCATTTATCAAGTACTTACTCTGTGCCAGAACTCTTCCTTCTATTTTCATAAAAATCCTAGGAAGTAGTTACTGTTATTACTCCCCCTACTAGCAGGTAGGAAAATTGATGCTCATAGAAGTATGCAACTTAGCTGGGTACTAAGTTGTACAACTAAGTTATACAACTTAACTGTAATCCCAGTACATGGGAGGCTGAGACAGGAGGATTGCAGGTTTAAGGCCAGCCTAGTAATTTAACAAGACCCTCAGCAACTTAGTGAGACACTGTTTCAAAATAAAAAAATAAAAAAGGGGCTGGAGGTGTAACTTGGAGTTAGAATGGCACTGGGTTCAATCCCCAGTACCAACAAAACAAAACAAAACAGAAACAACAATAAAACAAGACAAAACAACAACCGAAGTTATGTAATTTACTCAAAGTCAGCCAGTTCGTGTGATAGTTGCTCTGGTTTGTCAACTTGACCCTCCTAAGATCATGTGACTTTGGTTGTGTAACAGCAGATTGAACCGGAAGTCCTGCCCTAGATGTGGGTAGCAGGGTTCTGATAGGTGCAGGACTTGGATAAAAGGAAGGAGAAAGTCGCGTAGAGGGAGCCGCGACTCTTCCTGAGGAAAACGCATCTGCTCTCGTTTGAGATCGTCAGTCTCCAACTTCGCCGTTTCCTTGGAGAACTTCTTGATCTTCTGCTCTCGTCTGAAATCGTCGGCCTCCAGCTCTTCGAACTGAAACTTCACCATCGTTTCTCCGAAGAGCTTCCTTATCTTCACATCTTGGACTGGACTGAATTGGTGGTTGCTTCAATCCTGGGGCTCCGGCTCTTAGACCCCCCGACCAGCTGTTGATTCTTCTGACTCTTCACGTGCAGTCAAAATTCAGGACTACATAGTGAGCTAATTTAATAAATCCCTTTTTCATATACTCATTCTTTGAATTCTGTTGATCTGACCAATACAGTTAGTAAATAGAAAAAGCCAAGAGATTTTAACTCATGAAAGCACTGTAAGCCCCCTTTCTCTTACACAGTCAAAAAAGCATGAACCCAGACCTGCCACCTCCAGTGTGACCTCATGTCACAGGTAGACACAGAGAGCTGGTGAAAAATCAAAACCTCGAGCCCATACTGGTGGCAGCAGACAGGTATCCTGTACTTTAGGGCAACCATACATGTTTAAGATCTAACATCTTCATTTGAACTACCTGGAAATATAGAAACTAAGCTGGCGTCCTGGATGGTGAGGACTGTAGGGCTCAGCAGAGTAAATTCAAAGGTATTGGCAGGGGCTTCCATAAACTCGGAATGAAGGATGTGTGTGAGAAACTCCTTTTGCTAAAAATGAGTTCATATTCCAAAATTATGAAGCACAAGAGTAAAAACACTGGCATAAAAGAGCATCATTAGAAAAAAGCAAATAGCTGCCGGGCGTGATGGTGCACGCTTGTAATCCCAGTACTTGGGAGGCTGAGACAGGAGGATCTGGGTTTGTGGCCAGCCTCAGCTACTTAGTGAGGCTCTCCGCAACTTAGTGAGACCCGGTTTCAAAATAAAGAATAAAAAAATAGGACTGGGGTGTAGCTCGGAGGTAGAATGCCCCTGGGTTCAATCCCAGTACCGCAAAAAAAAAAAAAGAACAACAAAAAAAAAGCAAATAGCTAAAGAAAAAAGAAAATAATTATATTTATAAAGCAAAATACTGATTTCTAAATATTTGGATAAAAAAGAAAATTTTAATGGCAATGAAAAAATACATGCACAAAATGTTTTAGCTCAAGAAAGTAAAATAAGAAAGAATCTTCCACAACAAAAAGTCTGAAGTAAATTCAGACAAAACAGAAGGAAATAATAAAGATAAAGGTGTAAATGAATGACGTGAGCAAACCCCTTAGAACTGAAAGTTGGGTCTTTAAAAGGGCTTTCTTAGCCGGGCATGGTGGCGCATGCTTGTGATGCCAGTACTTGGGAGGCAGAGACCGGAGGATCTGGGTTGGAGGCCAGCCTCAGCTACTTAGTGAGGTCCTCCGCAACTTAGTGAGACCCAGTTTCAAAATAAAGTATAAAAAATAGGGCCGGGGGTGTAGCTCGGAGGTAGAATGCCTCTGGGTTCAATCCCTGGTACCACAAAAATAAATAAATAAATAAATAAATAAATAAATAAATAAAATAAAAAATAAAAGGGCTTTCTTTTATCTCGTCTTGTTTTAGCTTAAGCAATTGACATTTACTTTCCCATACCTGGAGACTCGAAGTTCAGAATCAAGGTGTGGGCAGGTCTGGATTCTGCAGTCTCTCCAGCGTGCTGTGGCCCCTTCTCACTGAGTCCGCAGGCAGCCTTTCCACTGCGAGAGAACCAAAAGGGCTGTCTTTGATCAGGCTGCTTAGAGAGAACAAATGAACAAGGCTAAGTCATTCAGATGCAATAGAGATGTTCAAAACCATAATCAGAATATCTCTAAGCCCATAATTTTAAAAATGTAGATATTAAAGAAAGGGTACGGCTGACCTATTCCTGCCTCTTCTCCAAATACTCTTTAACTGTTAGGTATTTAGATTACACATGAGCAGGGCAGGGGAAGGAATGGGACACAGATCCAGCTAGCTCTCATGAGAAGAGCTAAGGAGATTTACCACCCAGCTGTAATAGCCACTTTAACCCCCCCCACCCCCGCCCAGATTCTCACTTAGGCACCTGGGGGAGTTTTCAACATGGTGCACTAAGCTGTGGTGCAAAAAGAGAGTCTCTTCCCCCAAAGGCATCTACACGAGGGAGAAGGCTTCCAGACTGAATAAAGCTCACCATATGGAGAACTCATCGTCATTTTCCAGATTATTCCTGAACCTTTCTCTGGAACATAACCCTTCATCAAGGCTTTTTCTTTAAAAAAAAAAAAACCTCTTATATTCCCCTATTTATGTTCTTTGTTTGAAATCTTTCTCTCAGGAAGCAAGAACCAAGGAAGAGAGATCCCCACCCTAAAATATTTATTTCTAGGAGAGATTGCCACCCAGTAACATAAGCACTTGCTTTTTCTGGATTCCTCTCAGCCCAGAAAGCCTTCATTTTATCTTGTCTCAGCTTGCTTCCATGATATTGTTGGAGGGAACATGTAAGTAGGGTTTCCAGATGTAGCAAATAAAAGTACAGGATGTCCAGTTAAATTTGAATTTCAGGTCGACAACGTAATTTCTTATTGGCTGTATATCCAAATATTGCAGTGTGGGATGTATTTATACTAAAAATAATTTTTCTAAAATTCAAATTTAATTGACTGTCCTTGCTTATCTGCTTGGAAAGCATTCAAACAGAAAACACAAATGGGGAATACAGGAGGTTTATTTAGAGACATAAAGGCACCATATGAGAAAGGTCATAAAGTAAAAAAAAAGGGGGGGTGGGGTTATGTCCCAGAGGAAAGTGTCTGGAAGGGGCCATTCCTGGGAAAGGGGAGGTGGTCCGGGGCAAGGGATTACACCCCAGACGTGGTTTCCAGGATGGAAAGCCGCCTAGGGCAACGTTCACAATCCAGAGACGGGGTCTGGAGTGCTCTGCTGCCTGGGCATGGGAAAGCAGCGTGGAGCGTTCTACGTGTTGGGTTTTATAGTCCCTCTGGACACCTTCTTTATACGTGTTACATTTGGGGTGAGTGATTGCCCTTTGCACATTGCATCTTAGTGACCCTGCGCTGTTTCTCCATTCCCTTCCTACAGGGGAGGGGGTCAAAATGAGTCTCTGCAGGTAAATTTCTGGCCCCTCCCAGTCAACCCCACCTGCTAATGTCTAGCTAGTTGCCTGACAGTATGATACTTGAAGGGTGGTTAGATTTAGCAAATAAAAGTCAAGGGCACCAGATATATAATATTTTGGCCATACTCATACAAAAATAACTTGTAGTTGACCTGAACTTAAAATTTAACTATATATCCTGAGTTTTATATGACAACCCTAATTCTTGGCAAAGTGATTTTTCTGTGTATGTTCAAAGACCACTTGTGGAAGTTTTAGGGCAGAAAGTTAACGTGTCTGTCTTCAGTTCTAGTAATGCATCTTAGAGAGAAGCAGAAACCCAAGGAGGTCCTGGAGTGTGATGGTTCCTACTAACTCATGGATTTTTTAGGAGGTGTAGACTACCATACCTCTTGGACGCCTTTGTTAATATTCAAATCCAAATCAGGCCTACTTTGTTTGCTTTGCAATAGAGCAGCTCTGCCCTAGATATTCTGACCCACAACTTATCACTACCTTGCACTTTATCCTTGATTTATTAAGTGAGGCTGAAGCCATTTCATCATGAAAGGAGATCTATATATAACTCAGGGTTTCTGAACCAAAAGGGACTGGAATGAGAGTGAGGAAATGGTTTATCTCTTTGACATCTTTTTCCAATTGTTATCATGTTGAGTTGTTAGTGGTAAAACACACACACACACACACACACACACACACACACACATACACACACACACAGAGAGAGAGAGAGAGAGAGAGAGAGAGAGAGAGAAAGAAAGAACAGGATCCAGGCTCTACACAGGCTTTAGTCAATTAACTTCTGGCTTAATTCCTTTTTTCAAACTTTGTTTCCCCTGTCCCACCCCACCTTCTTGCAAAATACTTTTAAAAGAACTTTAAGAGGAGGAGGATCAAGGATCTTGTTTTCATTGTTTTTGATTTCTGTGCCTTTGTCTGGAAAGCTCCTGTAATCTCCCTGCTGACAGGATGAAGGCAGTTCCAACTCCCCTTGTGCTGAGATAAACCATCTGAGGCTGGATCATTAGTGACACAAAGTTCTCTCTTGAGCCTTTTCTTTAAATGTTCAGAACTCTAGAACTCCCTCCTTGAAAAACGAGGAAAAGCAAACATCACAGGTTATGTTGTGTAGAAGTGTGTAACCAGAGCTTGTTATTAACTCTGGTGGGAGGAAGGCTTTGTGCTGAGTTGGTCTGTTAAATTCTCTCTCCCAGGAGGTATTTATTTAGCTGCTACTATTTGCCACTGGTTAAGGCTGTAGGACAGGCGATGATAAAGAGGATGAGGTTTTACCCATGGGGAGCTTGCTTGGAAAATAGCTGGGGACCAGTGTGACCATTCTTTTAAAACCCCTCAGTATACTGGGTCAGGTAATTCTGTCAAATACTCTTACAGCAGCCCGTATCTTTTTTCTTAAATATACTTTCATTAGTGTATTGTAATTGTACCTCAGATTGAGATTCAAAGTGACACATAAACACACACACTCATCACTGTATTTTCATAACTGAGTGTATTTCCCTCCATATCCACCTCATCCCTCTTTCTCCCTCCCTCCCTCCCATACATATTAGTGAGATCGGCAGTGATACCTTCATTTATAATATAATTATTTGAACATAATTATTTGAACTGTGCCCTCCCTCAAACCTTGTTTTAGCAGCCTGTATCTTTCCAACACTGCACACTTAGAATATCTATCTTTACATTTACTTCTGTAATGACCAGCGTCTTGCTCACTCACTAGTTTTAAACCTTGTGAGCTCTGGGTGGGCTGAGTCTATTTTGAATTGTTATATGTTGGGCCTGGACAAGGCACAATGTGGTGACTCCTTAAGTATCTGCCAAACAAATGAATGATTGGATGAACAAACAAACTATAATACAAGGCAGAATTTTATCCACTGGTAATCATGGAGGATTGAAGTGAAAGGCAAGGCTTTGCTGATGCTGTGAACGCGGTAGGGCTGAGGTCATAACCTGAGGGAGGGCTGATACTGGAGATGGACCCCAAGTGTCCCGATGTCACAGGCCGTAGGTCGCTGGTCCTCACACAGTCCAGGGCCCTGCGTTTCAGGTAAGGTCTAGTGCTCTGTGATGTATAAGGTCTTTGCTATTCTCTGATCTGTAGTTTTATGCTGACTTAAATAAAAAGTGACTTTTTTCTTTCTGTTGTTTTTCTGACCTGTTTGTTTCGCTAAGGTAGATAAAAACCTCTCTGTAGACCTACTGAGCATTTCATGTTGTTAAATTTATAGGAGGCCTTTAGTTCGAACTGAGCTCCTGCACAAGGTTCAAAGGACCAAACCAAACTGGAATCACTGATGCTAAAGTCACATGCCACCAAGCTGAAATGAAGCTGTTCATCTGACCGGAGAAATCAGGAAAGAGTTAGAGTTGGCCAGGTAAGGAAGTCTCCTCTGCTTTAACCTTTACAAAGAAAGTAACTCTGAAGCAACTAATCCACTTTTGGTTTCTGTTTCTGCTTTCCTCAAGCCCCCTTTTGTCTATAAAACCAAGCTCCTTAGAGCTGCTCATCGGAATGTCCATTCTATTTTATAAAATAATATACTGTCCTATTCTAGAATCACAAAGAAAAGTCAAGTAACATCTTTAAACTAAATTTGTATTTTTTTTTTCGGTACCGGGGATTGAACGCAGGGGCGTTCTACCTCCGCACTACGCCCCTGGCCCTATTTTTATACTTTATTTTGAGACTGGGTCTCACAAAGTTGCAGAGGGCCTTACTAAGTAGAGAGAGAGAGAGAGAGAGAGAGAGAGAGAGAGAGAGAGACAGGGAGAGAGAGAGAGAGAGAGAGAGAGCGTGCGCGTGCTGAGGCTGGCCGCGAACCCGGATCCTCCTGTCTCCGCCTCCCAAAGTACTGGGATTACAAGCGTGCGCCACCACACCCGGCTACTAAATTTGTATTTTGATCAGGTGTATGGTTCAGGTATTTCTTTATGAATTACAAAACAGATTCCAATAGTTTTTTACATATGTCTGATATGTAAGAACTCCATTCATAGCTCAAATCCAAGGGCTTTCTTCCTGCCTTAATCACTGAGGGGTGATCCCATTTCCCAGGGTTGAACTTCATCCACTCACACCCTCCAGGGCCCTTTGCAGGTCAAAGGACAAGGAAGCCAGCACTGCAGTGCCAGCTGGATGACATTTTTCACTATCAGGAGAACAGATCGGTAGCTTAAAGTGTCAGGGACCCTCAAAATAGGAAGGCTCCTTAGGGGTCATTTGGTTTAACACATTAGGGAAAAGGTGGCTCGGAGGAAAGCGGTGGCCTCCTGAGTCGCATTGCTAATCACTGACCAGGTGTGGATGGGGGACACTGGGGAAAGATTGGGTGACTTATTTAAGCCCAGGGTTCCACACTCTAGGGGTAAATGTTGTTGAGAAATGTGTAACTACCAGGTAACACCGTTTGACCTCCTCTGCTCAGGATGGGAATTAATCATACAGAGGCCAGCCCCACTGGGACACTGGGACTTCATGTTGTGGAGAAGCCAGCCACACATCTGGTGCTGCATAGAGGCTAGGACATGCGGCTTCCCGCCCATCCATCTTTCTCAGCTGCAGTGTGTTGATCCTGGATTACAGTTTCAAGGCCACCTCTCCCTTGTCTGCTATTGTTTCCAGGTGCTATACTTTGGATCTGGAAAGTCTCCAAGGACCACGCGTTAAAGGCCTGGCCAACAAACTGTGGCACCATCGGGAGGTGTTGGGACCTTTAGTAGGTGGGACCGGTGGAAGGCGGTTAGGTCACTGCGGTCATGCCTCTTCCTGCCTCTCTATTTCTGTTTCCTGGCTGCCAAGGGGTAAGCAGCCTCCACTGCCCTGTGCTCCCACCATGATGTACTGCACCACCACAGCCCCAAAGCAACAGGGCCAAGCGACCATGGACCGAAACCTCTGGAACTGCGAGTGACCCAAGATAACCCTTTTTCTCCTTATAAGTTGTTCATCCCAGGTATCTGTCACAGTGATGGGAAGCTGATTAACACACCAGGAAGGTGTGGTCGTCCCCCTCCCCTCCAGCATCTATAGTGAGGAAGAACATTCCTGAGTTTGGGGACTGTACTGTCAGCCCAGTCTGCAAGATGAAAATGCTTCTGGTGGTACAGGTGCAAAGGCCCCTCTCCTTGCCCTTGTTGAGTCTGAAGCAGGAGGGAACAATCTTGTTTTCTTAAACAATACCATAGCCATTTCATGTACCTCTAAAAGCTCTGTGCATTCAACTCACTGGAAAGAACTACAGGGCACTGGGAGGGGTTTCTTCTCAGTGGAAGAAAAACAGTGCTTCCAGGCACTAGATCTGCCTCCGAGTGGCTGACTCAGCCCCGAGCTGAGGATCAGAGCAGATGGCTTCCCCATCCTCACCCCAAACCCCAATCTTCGGCATTGCAACTGGACACGTACCCTGTCACTTTCAAGGAGAGGGTGGACCCTCCTTCTTAATCATTGCCTGCAGCCCCTAGTGTCAAACTCTGTGTCAGGCCCTGCAGGTGTAGCTTGAAAGGAAGAAAACCTGGAACTTCAGGAGGGTCTCAAGGGCTTCTCTCCCAGTGCAATCAGATGACCACCTAATTTATTCTCCAAAACAAGATGCTTTTGAGAATGAGAAGAGGCCCTGTTATTAATTATGCCAAGAAAAGAAGCATCAGCCAGGCAAACTAACCCAAAGGACAGTGCTAAGGAGAGTGGATAGTAGAGCAAAGTCCAGACCGGATGGTATGGCGCCAGTTCAAGCTCTGCCTCACGGTAGCTGTGTGACCTTGGAAAGTTACTCAACCTCTCTATGTTTTAGTTTCCTCAGCTAAATTGAGTAGGAAAACAGCACCTCACGCGGTTATGCTGAGGATTGCACGAGTGAATAAATGCCAGTCAAGTGTGCCAGATAAAGCAATTGCCACATGATTATTTGCTATTGTTTTTTATTAAGGAATGGAGGAGGAAGGGAAACATGCATTTATCAAACTTCCATGCAGAGCAGGCATTCTACCTAGTGGTATACATGCATTTTGTTTTATAATCTTGAAAATAATACTACATTGTTGGTATTTCTGATCCATTTTAGAGATGGGAGAACTGAGGTTTTGATAAGTTAAGTTACTTGTCTAAGGTTATGTAGTCAGTCTGTGATCTGAGCACTGTCACATTTGTCTTCAGAACTCAGCTTCCCTTTATTATTGCCATTTTGCATCAACAAAGTGGGCTCTTCCCTTCCTTGGCTCAGGCTCAGTTGCACATGGAATATTTCATAAGTTACGCCTATGCTGACTACTTCCTCAGGCCCTCAAGCCTTTGCCTGAGGGGGTCCCTCTACCCAGAAAGCACTTTGTCCACTTTCCTAGCTGTTCGGCTTTTACTTTCCTTCTAGCACAAGCATCACTCCCTCCAGGAATCCTTCCAAGACCCCCTTCCCTTTTTGGTCTAGGTTAGGAGCTCCTTCATGGTACTGCTGGAAGAGCCGTCTCCCTCCAGCTCTCTGTGAGAGCTCTCAACCTCCTCTACATAATTATGTATTCATGATCTGTCTCCCTTTCTAGACTATAAGCTCTTTGTGTCTATTACCCAGTGTGGCACCTTGACGTAGGGAGCCCTCAATAAATACATATTGGATGGATGGAATTGTGGGAGATGGTGGGGATGTTTACAAAGAGATGCCCTTTGGAAAGGGACAGAGCTTGGAGAGGCTGAGGGTTGTGCGGAGAGGTCTAGACTTTGGGTTGTAGCAGCATGGCCACCCGAGATGGGGACAGGCAGGGGACTTGATGAGCACGGGGTTTCCAGCCCAGCAGGGCCTTGCTGGGTGGATGGAAGGAGGACAGGGTGACCACGAGGATGGTGAGCAGCTTCCTGAAATCATCCTGACTCCAGGTGACCAGGGCTTGGTTGGCACTGGGAAGGGACAAGAAGATTCACGATGAGAAACAGGATAAAAAGAAAATTGATAAGGATGGAGAGAAGGCTCAAAATCTTCTTGCCAGAAGTTAGAATATAACAGATAAAGCAAGACTGGAAGGAAACTGGGAGACCAGACTAGATTCTCAAAGTTACCTGGAACTCCACCTCTAGATAGAGGTAGGATCCAGAATCAAGGCATCTGCAAGAATTCTGAGAATGAAGAGCCCAGCCCATCTTCTATTTTAATAAACAAAGCACAAATCATTGGCCCCAGAAAGAACTCAAAACAAAGAGAATTTTCCCGTCAGGTGACATGAACCATCACAGGGTTCCAAAAGAATTTCCCATCCAGGACATGAACCTATCACAGGATTTACCCAGCCACCTGTGAGAAATATGTGGAACTCACTGGCTAAAGTGAAGTGTGGTGTGGTAGTGAGGTGGGACTCAGAGGGACCTCAGATAATGGAGGAGAAACTCCAGTGGAGCCAGGGAGGTTGTCTAGGGAAGGAGGGTGGGAGAGGGAGGATCAATGAAGGAATCACTTCCATTGACATTATGTACATGTGTGAGAATACCAATGTCAGTTTCAATATCCTGTATGAGGAGGGGGGATTGGAGAGGGAACCGGGGGAAAGACCACCAAGTGCTGTGTGCATGTATGTCACCATCACTATGAATGACAGTATGATGTGAGACTATACTGCACCAATACAAGTCTAAAAAAAACCCAGCTTCTGAATGTCAACAGAAGCCACACAATTTTGTTAATTGATTGAAATGTGGTAGTTTAAAAATAGATTAGCATTTGTTGTTTCACTTTTCAAATTAATGAACATTTATTGCAGAAAATTTGGAAAAGGGAATCCCAGTGAAGAAAATTAGATCTGTGGTAATCCAAATGTCCAGGGATGAGCATAGCCAATGACATGTCGGCATACATACTTTACAAAATTGGGACCCTGCTATATTAGTATCACCAGTCATTATGTGGCCTTCAAATTTGTCGATGTGATTCAGGGAGTAGAGCTTAGAATAATGAGTTTTGAAGGCAACAGGAAAATTCGACTATGGGTGGAAAATTTTTTTTACATAGGATTTAGGTGATTGTTATCATGGTATGGTAGATTTTCTATATTTTTTCCCCTGATGGACTGGGAAATTCCATATCTAGTGACTGTACAAAGACTTTATTTTAACTTCAGACCCTCCACAACTCCTGGCACATGAATATCTGTTGAACTGAGTTGAGATCCACTTCCTATTATCCCAAACACTTCCATGTGCTGCAGGTTGAAAATACTACCTTGTTGCAAAGGGCTGCATCTAGTCTAACCAATCCATGTATCAGTTATCTATTGCTGTGTAACAAATTACCCTCACGTTTAAAGGCTTAAAACAATAAATATTTAGTGACTCAGAGTTATGTGGAGCAGGAATCTGTGAGCAACTTAGCTGGGTGGTTCTGGCTAAGGGTCCTTTGTGAGGTTGCTGTTAAGGGCTGTGGTTTCTTGAGGATTTGATTGGAACTGAAGTATCATCTGTCAAGCCCACTCCAGTGGACTGTTGGCAGAAGGCTTCAGTTCCTTGCATAAACCTTTCCACAGACCTGCTCATACTATGGCTTCCTCCATAGCAAGGAGAGAGAGAGAGACAGAGAGGAGACATCAGAGATGAGTCACATGCCACAATGTTTTTGTAATTTAGTGTCTTAGAGGAGACATTTCATTATGTCTGTTATATTCCGTTCTCTAACAGCAAATCAAGTCCAGCCCTCACTTAAAGAGAGGGAATTAAGTTCCATGTCTTGATGGGAGAAGTAGCAAAGAATTCATGGACATAGCTTTAAAATCATCACAATACATGAAGCTCTATTGCTGACTATACAGACCCTTTAATTTATACACATTTGAATTGCTCACTGTGTAGTCTATAAATACACTTTTCATATAAAAATCAAAATATCACCTATGAGCTGACTTCCTTTTCATCCTTCCTCTGATACAATTCTTACCAACTCAGAAGCTCTGAGCAAATCAGTACTATGACGTTGCTGCATATCTTTCTGGATGTTTTACTGTGGATTTTAAACTCAAAAAGCATTCCATTTTTCTATCCATTTGTATCTATATGTAGTTTCATATTGCTTGTGCATTTATTACCCTGCCTTTTTACACTTAACATATATAGTCGCATGTGGCGTGAAGTCAATTTCCACCAATGCTGGACCACATATATTATGGTGGTTCCATATGATCGTGTTGACTAGAGAGGTTGTAGCCTTCTTGGTTCGTGTAAGAACATTCTATGATAGTTGCACAATAATGAAATCACTCCAACACACATTTCTTAGAATGCATCACCATTGCTAAGTGATATACGACTGTACTTTGAATTTACCTTTTTCATTTAAACTAGTACAAAGCATTGCAAGGTACAGACAGACCTAAATCTATTTAACTATTTCTTCATTGCTTAATATGAAACACAGGCATTTTTAGCCCTCGATAAGGCAAATGGTGACCCTTGTATAGAAGTCTTCTGTGTTTTAAACTCTCTACGAAAGATACCAAAAGGTAGAGTTGCTGGAACAAATTTCATTAATATAATGAAATGAATGAAATATAATATAATAAATATGCCAAAGAGGGATGAAAGGGCAAATCCACCTTCATTCAGCTTTTTGTCTTCCAGAAAAAATATCACCATTTCTTGCAATCTATCCTCAGGTTCTTCTGGCCAGTTTTTTACTAGCAGAGCTCCAACACCTCCATGGAACACAAATAGTTGAGTAGTTGATGTGCATCACTGGGGATAGAAGGTGGACTCTCATGAAAGACTCGACTCTGCCACCCACCTCCTGGTGTGCATTTCATGTAACCCTGCCTTTGAGTATGGGCAGAATCTGTCACTTTCTTCTCACTCATAGAACATGACAAAGGCCATGGGATGTTAGTCTGTGTTATGTTAAGTAAGACTCTATCTTGCTAGAAAACTTACTTTAGTCTTTCTCTTCCCTTTTGGCTTTGAAGAAGTGAGCCATCATGGATCCTGCAGCTAAAAGGAATCCAGTGCTGCCAGCAACCACAGATGCAGGGAGGTGGATGCTTTCTGAGCTTTGGATGAGAATCCAGCCCTTGCTGACACCTGGATCACAGCCCTGTAAGACCTACAGCAGAAAATCTAAGCTACGGAAACTGAGAGGCAATTAGCCACCAAGTTTGTAGTAGTTTGTTATGCAGGATAGATACCTAATACACATGGTTCTACTGAAATTCTCACTCTTTTTCCCCACTCTCTTTCAACTATTATATACTTTTCTATTGTTGCGCTTTCCTCTCTAAGTCACACATTTTATTTGAAATGATCGATAGTTGTACTAATCAGCTATTGTTACTTTAAGAGTATTCCTACACCTTGAAGATGTACCATAATCAGTTCTTGCTTATGCATCTGTCGTCAACCAGGGTTGACTAATTAAGGCTGGGCTCTATTGCATTTGGCTGCAAGCTCCGTGTTGGGTGCAGGTAGGCTCCATGAGTCCTCAGTCTCATTAGGTCAGTGGACAACTGAGATGTGTTCTTCTCATGATGTGTAAGATAGTGAGCCCATTTATGAGAACACATTTTTTTTTAATGTTCATTTATTGGTGCACATTTTAAACTTTGCGTGACTCAGGAGTGTTAACCTTCCCTCAGCCAAATCAAGTCATGTGGTCAACCCTAAAGTCAAGGGACAGGGAAGCACTCTTCTTAGACCTCAAGCCCACAGCATAGAGGTTAGTGGACTGGGAGCAATGAGTCAATCTCCCAGTGAAAACAGCACCAAGTTGGGAGTCCAGATATCTGTATTCTAATCTTGCCCTCCAACACAACCTTTAGCAAATAAAGTAATCTCTTTGAGTCTTAGATTCCTCATCTATAATATGGGAGATTCAAATTCAACCTTGAAAATAATTATTGAGTGTCTTCTATGACTTAGGAGTTACTTGGTATAGTAGGAAAAGAAATGAGTATGAGATTGTTCTCAGAACAAAAGATCTGTGGAAAGAGACAAAAACCATCTAAATGAGAACACACTGAAGCCACTTGTTCAGAGTTTGCTCTAACATGGCAGTTGGCTGCTGTCACTGGGTTTGGCAGAGACCCAAAGGCAGAAAAGGTAGAGGGAATGGCTTATAAGAATAAAAGGGACCAGTACTTGGGAGGCTGAGACTAGAGGATCCAGATTCACGGCCAGCCTCAGCTACTTAGTGAGGCCTCCACAACTTAGTGAGACCCTGTTTCAAAATAAAGAATAAAAAATAGGGCTGTGGTGTGGCTTGGAGGTAGAATGCCCCTGGATTCAATCCCCAGTACCGCAAAAAAAAAAAAAAAGAATAAAAGGGAAAACTTTGGGGATGGGGGTTGTTGGCATGGGGAGGCTGGGGCCAGCCACCAAGAAGCTGGCAATCTTATGGGACTGGTTGGAGAACATCTCGGTTTTCTCTGGTTGGCCATGGTTTGGAAGTAGAGGCAAAAATCAGAAAATCTGGTAGTTCTTGACATCCTGACCATTGTGGGCTGGTTGCTGCAGAAGTTGTGGGTTAGAGTTCTGTTGTTCTAAAGGTCTGGCCACTGCCTGTTTTGTATATTTAGTCTCTCAACTTTATGACAGTGTATTAGTTTTCTATGGCTGCTGTAACAGATAACCTTGGGGGCTTAAAGCCCATTTGTTCTTTCTCAGTTCTGGAGATTCAAAGTCCAAAGTCAGTTTAACTGGGTTGAAATCTGCAGGGCCAACTCCTTCCAGAGGCTCCAGGGAGACTCCGTCCCTTACCTATTCCATCCACACCACTCCAGGGTCGGCGGTGTCATTACTCCTCCTCTGATTCCTTGGTCACATGGTCTCCTCCTCTCCTGCTTCTCTAATATCCCTCTGCCTTTCTCTTATGAGGATACTTGTGATGGTACTCAGGCCTCATTTGAGTCTCCTTGAGTTACTATAACAAAATACCATAGACTGAGTGGCTTAAATGACAGACATTTATTTCTCACCATTCTGGGAAATGTGAGGTCCATGTTTGGAGCATCAGCAAAGCCAGGCTCTTGGTGAAAACCTTCATAATATTTACAGATGGTTGCTTATTGCTGTGTCCTCCCATGGCAGAGAAAGAAAGAACACTGGTCTCGTTGCTTTCTTATAGGGACATTAATGCAATTATGCCTCCCACTCTCACGACATCAGCCAAACCTAATCACCACCTGAAGTCTCCACCTTAAAATGCCACAACACTGAGGGTTCAGGCTTCAAGGTGAATATTTGGGGGTCACACACAGTCCATAGCAGGGCCCATCATATAATCTGGGATGAACTCTTCATCTCAACATCTTTAGCACAATCACATCGGTACCCCTTAAAGTGACGTCCCTGGGTTCCAGGGATTAGGACATGGACATATCTTTGAGAGTCCATTATCAGATGACAATAGTGTCCTGAAACCCTGGTCCAGGGCTTCTCAACTGTGGTCTTGGACTGAGATCCTCATCACCTGGGACCTTGTGAGAAATGAAAATTCTCAGAAGCCCAAGATATACTCAATCAGTAAGTGGGGGTTGGAGGGCAGCAATCTGTAATAAAAAAAAAAAAACCACCAGGCAATTCTGCCCCACACTGCTGTTTAATGGCCACTGTTCTAACCTAGGGTTCTTAGCACTATGGTACTCCGCCTAAGGTACCCTTTATAAATATTGTTGTTCAGAGTTGAGTCAGAGATTTGCAGATATTTCTCAACTTGGTCTCAGCTTCTGTGTCATCTCTGATGGATGGATAAATGCTTGGAATGTTTTGTTTAGGAGAAAGCACCGTGATTGATTAGCAAGACTGCCACAGCAGGGGAGGGGCAGTGGGGCCATCAGTCCTACCTTGGCCTCCAGCTCTCTGGGGTAATTTGAGATTAAAAAAAAAAAGAGTCGCACACTGCACATGACTACATCATGAAGAGAGACATTTACAATATCCTTGGCTTGTATTATTTTATATTGTGTTTGCCACCTTTATAAATTTAGGGGAGATCTTATTTTGCATTAACCACAAATATCTACATGAGTAAAGCAAAGCCAAACAAAACAATAAAAAGAACTTACTTTTTTTTTTTTAAGGCCAAAGCTGCAAGTGACTCTGTGCTGTTGGAAAGCTCTTTATTTGGCAACTAGACCTGGAGGGCCTGGGTTTGCGTGTATTCCCCTCCCAGGAGGCAACCCCCGAGCCCTGCTCCACACCCACAGAGGAATCTGTGGTTACTTTTCATAAGCTGCCATAATTTTCAAAGCCCAAAGGGCTCATAATCAGATTTGGGAAAGCTCTCTATTTGTAAGCATCTGAATTTGCCTTTCAAGAGGTTTTTCCCTGAAGGGAGGGATGACTGACAGCAGAGACATCCTTTTTTTTCCCCACTTGGGGATAATCCTTTGTTTAGCAGGTCTTTATTGTTGCAGAGGAAGTTTACTTAGCTTCTGATCCCACTGGTCGGATTCAGCAACTGCCCCAGCAGCCCCCACCACTGCACCTCCACACAGACCAGAGAGGCCTCGAGAGGGGCGGGGCGCTGGGGAGAGCGCGGTGCACGTTTGTATTGTAGGCAGATATTTTTCTTGTCAGGCTTTTAGATTTTGCCTTTCCACCTGCAACCCCAGAATCACACAAATGGGAACCGTTTTCTGCTACAGTTACAGCAAAAGGCACCGTCCTGCAAGGTTAATGCAGACAGGAGAGAGCTACCGGCTGCACGCGTATTCCTACACCAGGTCTCTGCCTCGAGAAAAGCCCAGGTATCTCAAGTCCAGACTCTAAGTCACACTCAGTTTGTTAGTATTAATCAAGCAAGTCGTCAGTAAAGCTCCTTTGCTGAATCCCTTTAATTTCAGAGTGTCTTGCTTAGGACTCTTCAAAGACTTTTTTGTTTTTTTAACTCTGGTTGGGTTAAGCCCATTGAATCCTATTGCTTAATTACAGTTTTAGTTCTTGCTTTTAGTCATTTCTTCCTCAATTTCCAATGTTGGGTTCCTAAGTTCTTCTTAAGTAGCATGCTTTCACAGAAGACAGAAATTCTACTGACCCACCACTAATATTTTATAAGAAAATAATAATGTTAATGGTAGCCACGTGAGCTCTCAGTTACTATAACAAATACTTGATATAGTCCACTTTTAAAGAGGAAAGGTTCACTTGGCTCACAGTTTCAGAGGTTTCAGTCCATGCCTGGTTGGCCTGATTGCTCTAGGCCTGTGGTGAGAGTGTAGGGTTCACCTCTTGGATGGGAGGGAAGGAGGGGCTGGCAGCCTGTTGTTGCCTTGGAGAACATTTTCCAGTGACCTAACACCTCCCGCTAGGCCCCACCTCTTAATGGTTCCACTTCCTCCCAATAAGGACAAGCCGAAGACCATGCCTTTAACACATGGGTCTTTGGGGTACAGTCCAAACCCAAACTATAGCAGTAGCTAACATATTGAGCACTTACTTCATGCCTCACCCTTTTCTAAGACTTTTCCATAAAGTAACAGTTAATCTTTGAAATAACTCTATCTAGTCAGAAATACTATAAACCGCAGTTTAAATTTCATAATACTAAGACTCAGGTTAAGTAACTTGCCTATGGTCATGTGGAATGCTTCAATTTTTTTCCAACTATACTTAACAGTTTACTCTAAGTTCATCATAGTCTTGTGTTTGGCTCAAAGGGGACCTCTCAGAGGGGACAGTTTAGGGGTAGCAGATCATAAAAGAAAGCATTCTTATTGTGATGTCTTTGGCTATCTGGGTTCTGAATCCTGGGCCTTGGCGTTATGAAATATTGAGCTCCGATAGCTGAGTTAACTGGCCCGCCAAGGGTCATATATTTGCAAAAAGGAAAATAAACTCTCGTCAGTCCTAACTAGTTAGCATTTTACAGCCAAATCCTATTTCTCATTGTGTGGCTCAAGAACTCCAATAAGCTGCTTCCTGGCTGTCATAAGCTGAGCATCTTCTGCTGAGATGTTTCTGCCTTGGAGCCTGCTGACTCTGGACTGAACCCCTAAAACCATGATCCCAAGTTTACTCTTCCACCTCTAAGAAATAACTAAAATATTAACTTTTTCCTCTTTAGCATGGTACCGAGACTCCTTTCCCTCTCATCCTTCAGGGTGGAGCCTCTACGTGCACAGTTCTGCTTCGCTGCTTCTTGGTTTCTTCACATCTGTCCCTGGTGCCTGCTTCTTGGATTGAGGTAAATGTCTTAATAATTGATGGCTTCTTAACACTTCTATTTAGGTTTTTAGATTCTCAGAAACTCAACTCACAAAACCCAACTCACAAGATTGGTGTTTGTTTCAAATGCATATTTAGACTTGACAATTGCTTAAGTTTAATTTTTTTTTTTTTTTTGCGGTACCGGGGATTGAACCCAGGGGCATTCTACCTCAGTGCTATACCCCTGGCCCTATTTTTTATACTTTATTTTGAAACCGGGTCTCACGAAGTTGCGGAGGGCCTCACTAAGTAGAGAGAGAGAGAGAGAGAGAGAGAGAGCGCTGAGGCTCGTCGCGAACCCGGATCCTCTGGTCTCTGCCTCCCAAAGTACTGGAATTACCAGCGTGCGCCACCATGCCCGGCTGCTTAATTTTAATTTTGAGAGGAAAAATTCACCCTATTTAAGTCATTCGGGTGACTTTGGACGGCGGCGATTGCACATGCTCACTGGATCTTTACGTGTGTTCCGTTCTTGCTTTTCTGCCTTGAAATCTATTTTGAGTAGACTTAGGTTGCAGAAAACAACCAAAACACGATCCCAGTCATTTCAAAGACTTTTATTGCAGTTGTGACCAAGACAGGTCACAAGCAAACTTCATACAACTTATGATATTTTGGGGGCAGAGAGAGAGAAAGAGATCAGTTTAGCCTGGAGAGCAGTTGGGCGCTCCATTTTCTGCAGAGCTCAGCTGGCTGTGTTGGGGTCTCAGGTCAGGTCATTGGTGAGTCTGGTCCGGTCTTCAGGCTTGACCTTACCCAGTGCTTAACCAGCATCGAAGGTGAGGACTTGCCCGGCGGCTCCCAGCAGAGCTGCCAGGTGAGCGTTCGGCCTCATCATCGGCGGTCAGCATGGCAAGGTGGCCCGGCTCCTTGGCAGAGAAGCTGTGGGTTTTCAGGTTCAGGTGCCGAAAATGACAGTCCTCAGGTTGCCAGGGACTCTGTGTGATTGTCAGGTGCTCCTGGTCACAGGTGGATGGTAGGCATTGCACCTGTTGTTGTCTATCACACCCGGCTTTGCACCTTGTGCCAGGTGCCTGTGTGCTGCCTCCGATACCCTGTGTGCGCTGTGCTACGCCTGGGTGTGATGTGCCACACCTGCGTGTGCTGCAAGAGTTATGCTTTTGCACTGTGCATCTTGTGAGCCATGCCTGGCTGTGCTTTGGGAGTTAAGTCCCTATTTGATTTTAATGGAGTAATTTTTTTTAAAAAATATGTGCTCCATACACAATCCCGGAGGCTTATAGAGAAGTTCGACTCAGCTTCCCCCGGGGAAGGTATTTTGGCTGACCTGGTGCCCCTAGTGCACCTCACAGATGTTTGTGAGATCATAGCTGGGCTGAGCCTCCGGGCTCATGCTCTCCATAGACTGTAATTCTCCATGGGCAAATACTGTTGAATCCTCCATTAAGTCATCCTTTGCCATGTTTCTGACTGCAGGAAGGAAGCCAGGGAGAGCTCGTGATGACTTCCTGTCCAGGGATTGATGCTGGACTTGGGATATGGTGGACAGGTGTGGGCACAGCTGTGCTTCCCACAATAGTGCCGTCTAAACATAATTGATTTCCCTTCCAACTGAGCTGCCTATTTTAGTGGAATAGAACTAGATCAGAGGGATAAACTACCAAGTGCAACTAATTGCTTTTGGTGAATTCTGTAATCAGAAATCTTTTCTCTTGAGGAAATACTTCTAGAAGTATCGATTTGCAAAGCATACAGATAATGATTGTTTTCTGGTCAGTTTCTTAAGTTTTATGGAAAAAATTAGATGTTCTTTTGGAAATTCTTGCATAAATTTAAGGAGATGAAGACAGTTCTTTTTTCTTTCCCTTTTCCTTACTTTTTTATGAAAACCAGGATGTGATTTGTAGTCAGTATCACCAGGAACCCAGATCTGAAGGCAGAAACAGCCAGCAAATCAATGAATTGTGTTTAGCTTTAACTTTTTCCTTTTTTGGAAAGATCTAGTCACTAAGTTGTTGCAAGTAAACATGCTTCCATGAGAAACAAAAATAAAAATCATTTTGATTTCAACAGTCAGCTTTCATGTCTGATATCCCAAATGAACAAACCTGAACTTGAACTCTTTATTTCAAAGGTCTTGTGTTGCCTTTGTGGACCTAGCAGGGCATGATAAATGTGTGGTTTGAATTCTGTATCCAGAGCAGGCCAAGGATATGAGCACTGGTGTTAGCACAGTGCATGTCAGTCATAACACGGGTGTGCGGCTTGTCCTAGTGATTGTAGTCTTTCCTTTCTCTCAATGTACAAACGCTTGCTTTTCAATTAAAACTTGACTCAGCTCCACAAAGTTACCAAAAGAAGCTCAGCATCCATGAGCTTGTAGGGAAACACTGCCCAGGTGTCCCTGCAAGTAGAGGGCACGCTCTGCAGCCTTCCCTCCCACTCATCCTTCCTACAATTCTCAGAAAGATTCTCTAAATGAAGCGGTTGCCTTTAAGTGTCCTTGGGAATTTGAACAGATTGAAACTGCCCAAAGCCTCAGTATTTTCTGAGTGACCTTAGAAAATATAAACATTTCAAAGCGCAGAGAAAAGGAGCAAAGGAGGGGACCTCCTTCAAAGTGGCTCAGTAGTTCCTTGGTTAACAATAGGGAACAGGTGATATTTTAGAGCTACTATGTTAGGATTTGGCTTGGCAGTCTAGAGGCAGAGGCTACTAATTTGTGTGTGTGTTATACCCTGTCAGTTCAAAATATATGTGTATTTTATATATGCATATGTACATATATATATATATATATATATATATATACATGAATATGTACCTTTGTAAATGCATTGCATTTATTTATAAGTTACATTCCCGCCCTACTGTACCAACATAAAATGCACATTAAAATACATATGGAAGCTAGGCATGATGGCATATGCCTGTAATCCCAGTACTTGGGATACAGAGGCAGGAGGATCACAGGTTCAAGGCCAGCCTTAGTAAGACCCTGTTTCAAAATAAATAAAAAAAATAATGGTGGCACATGCTTGTAATCTCAGTACTTGGGAGGCTGAGACAGTAGGATCGCAGGTTCAAAGCCAGCCTTGGCAACTTAGCGAGGCTCTCAGCAACCTAGTGAGACCCTGTTTCCAAATAAGAAATAAAATCAGGCTGGGGGTGTAGCTTGAAGGTAGAATGCCTCTGGGTTCAATCCCCAGTACAAAACAAAATAGGGCTTGGGGGTGTATCTCAAAGGTAGAATGTCCAGGTTCAATCCCGTGTGTTTGTGTGTGTGTGTGTGTGTGTGTGTGTGTGTGTGTAAAATGTAGAAAGATGATGTGAAGATTAAAAAATTATTACAAGTTCAAATACTTTTTACCATATGCCATGAGCTTCCCTGGGGTATGCTTACCCTACTTTGGGGTAATATGGTCCTTGAATAACCTCAGTCTGGTTAGGGAGAGTGAAACTAACTCTTGTGTGTGTGCAGCTGAAGGAGCACTGGACTGGGAGTCTGTACACAGGGCCTTGATTGGGCTCCTAAGTAGCTCAGAGCTGCCACTTCATTTCTTTCGGAACTCTTTTTTGTCCAATGGAAACAAAAGAGGCTGAGTTTACTCAATTTATTCTGTGGTTCTTTGCAACTGTAATAATCGTATGTTTTTGGAGAGCTGAATTTCATGGCCCCTAGGCAAAATGACTGAGGTCTAAGAAGCTGGAGAAGGTAGTGTAGAGTTAGAAATGGGTGAGATTCTGAGACTCAGACAGAAGGAAGGAGGAGATTCCTGGCTGGAGTGGAGGGGGCTCCAGTAAATGGGTAACTCTGGAATGAAGGGAACAGGAATGGGAAATCATGAAGCAGAGAAGCTGGGAGCGGGTAGGGAGTGTCTTGGGGGCAGGTAAGGAATGAAAGGTGTGATGGTTAATTTTATATCTCAACTTGGCTAGCCCATGGTACTCAGTTATTTGGTCAAACATTACTCTGGATTTTTCTGCAAATATTTTTTTTGGTATATTAACATGTGACCAATGGCCACAAGGTCCTCAGACCAATAAGTCATTTCACACACAATTTGTGTCTTTCCACAATGTCATGAGGTTTATTCAATACTTGAAGGTTATAGCACACAGGAAATTATTAGGAAATTCTCTAAGCAAAGTCAATATTCATAGCTAATTTTATTGCCAAATAAAATTAGCTATGAATAAACATCAAACAGTACACTTTATAGTAATAATTCTAACAATTTAGGTCGAGCAAGTATATTAGACAATATAGAAGTCCTATCATTACAGCACTTCAAATAATTAGCAAATAACAAGCTACAAACAAGCAGGGGGTGGGATAACAAACCAAATCCAGGAACGGAAGAGGAGGCTCCAAAGTTGGTCTGGGTGCTGAGAAAGCTGAAGAGTCGCACTGATCCTTGGTCAGTGAAGGGCGAATTTGCTGGATTGGAGTCATACGCAC
This sequence comes from Glis glis, assembly GCA_004027185.1. Classification (NCBI taxonomy): domain Eukaryota; kingdom Metazoa; phylum Chordata; class Mammalia; order Rodentia; family Gliridae; genus Glis; species Glis glis. The sequence continues at coordinate 69,373 of PVJS01002678.1, forward strand.
AGTAGACTTGTCATGGTGTAGGCAATAGCTTGGCGCAATGTGTGTTGAAAAGGCTGTTCTTTTTTAGCGTGTCTGTAGGTACTGTCAAGTGTCCTTGGCAGGCTTTTTGAACCTCACCAGACACTTGTCGGTAACCACAAATGTATTAATGGTGTAAGTCCATCTGATGCAGGAAGAAATTTATGATCCAAGGGTCTATTATCAACTGCAGCACAGGTGTGTTGGTCTGAACCGTATGCTGGTATGTCCAAACAAGTTGCTTTATGAGTTCCTAAGGTTGTTTATGTCGTATGCTGTATACAATTGGCATGTCTGAACAAGTTGTTTATGAGTTCCTGAAGTTGTTTTGTGTCTCCTGCTTTACACAACATTGAAATCAGTAGACTTTGAGTAAGGCAGATAACCTACAATAATGTGCATGGGTCTTATTTAGTCAGTTGAAGATTTTTAAGGAAGAGAAACTAGACTCCTAAAATCAAGAAGAAATTCTGCTAGTAGATTGCCTTTGGGTTCAAAACCCACCTCTTTCCTGATTCTCCAGCCTGCGACTCAAATTTTGGACTCTTCCAACCTCTGCAATTTTGTGAGTCAATTTTTTAAAATCTCTCTCTCTTTCTACACACACACACACACACACACACACACACACACACACACATTGATTCCATTTCTCTGGAGAATGCTGACTAATACAAAAGGTACAGATTTGGGAACCACTGAGATGAGGCAGGGAAGTTCAGCTTGATGTTATAGATGAAAATAAGTAACTTTAGTAATAGGATCATTGTATTGTTTAGGAAAAGTCATGTGGTCATGTTTTATGTAAGGTGAATTGAAAGGGAAAGACAATCTAGAAATAACATAGTAAGTAGCCTGAAACGTTGGTGCCTGTATTCATTTCATCAGTCAGTCAATCAAGCATTGGTCCTGAACATATATCGCTTTGATGTACTTAATATATGTCAGGCACTGGGTGTGGTAGCACACGTTTGTAATCCCAGTACTTGGGAGGCTGAGACCAGAGGATCTGGGTTCGCAGCCAACCTCAGCTACTTATGAGGCCGTCCGCAACTTAGTGAGACCCTGTTTCCAAATAAAGAATAAAAAATAGGGCTGGGGGTGTAGCTTGGAGGTAGAATGCCCCTGAGTTCAATCCCCAGTTCCACACACACAAAAAAATAAGTAAAAAAAATATATATATATGTATGTCAGGATACCAGATCAGGACAAGAAGTCAAAAGAGTCATACCCTTTGCCTTCACAGGGCCTTAAGAATTTCGTGAGGAAGACACATGCTTCAACAAATACTGACAGTGATATTTAATTTAAAAATGTGTTAAACATTATTAAAATGAAAGATTTCTCATCAGGACAAGACAAAACTTGTGGCATAATTTGTGAGAAGGCAGAGAGAGGGTGCATTTAAGAGACATACCAAATAAATGATAATCTGGTTGGGAGACAGATTAGGAATAAAAATTGATGGATTAGAAGACTTGAAGATGACCCCATGATGTCTAGCCTGGGCAGAAAATGCCAACTTCCCCACATTCTGGATTGCGTTGATTGCATCCTCTGGTGTCATCTGTCTTGTTCTTCTAACCTCTGTGCTTCCTATAAACTGTTAAGTTTAGTCTGGAAGTTTGATTCAATACAGGTACAACATTGTGACTAGACTCTATCCTGGGTGGGGTCCTGACCTCCCTTGTGCCTTCAGAGGTGGCTCTGAGGGAACTGCTGTTTGACAGTCTTTCATCCTGTGATGTCATTATTGGTCAGTGGCTTTGGGGGCTGTCAGCCTGCTGCATCCATTCCATAGTTCCTTACCAATCTTTCACCTGGTGGGTTTATCAACCATGGTGGATCATTAAGGGCTGCTACCACATGGTGACTTTCTACTGGGAGTCCTTCTGTAGTTACCAGATAGAATTCCAGCATCAACTCTATGGATTTCCTGAAAGAGCTGTTTGCATAAGAAAGGTAGAATGAGTGTTTGAATATTCCTCTTTATTTTCTAGTTTTCAGAATGAGTTGGTTCCCCAGCACCCTCCAGAGATAACCAATGAATTTGGTTTACTATTTTAGAATGATGACAAATCCATGAGTTTTTAACAGAATTTATATGTTTTAATCACTGTAGTCATTATTATTTTTGATGCTCAAATTTTTCCATCTTTGGCTAGTGGGAGCCACTTCAAGTTGGCTCTTTCCTTTGAAACAACTCAGTAGTCTCCATGGCTGCCTGGGTTTGTGGCATGATAGACATTTTAGGGACCTCTTGTACTCTTCTTGTGCCAGACCTGGAATGAACCATTTCCCTAACGAGCCATTTCCTCCTGGTTGGAAAGAATATTTGGAAACCACAGGCTGGGCACAGCAAACATATTAAGTAGAGCTCGATTCCATCCTGTGGCTAACTTGGTGAAATCAGGGCAGACACAAAAATCTTCAAAGAAATCCTGAGTATATAATCTTATAAGCCAAGCAATGATTTGACATTTGGTATCATGGAATCATTTGAAATTTGGCAATTACTCTATAGACTGGCTGAGAAGCCTAAAATGGTTGTAAAAGCTGGCCTATTTTATAAGGCATACATAAAAATATCTCATTAACTTATTACCACCCCATCATGCCAGGGTCCCTGTGGATATATTGCAAAGCTTTTCTTATGTGCAGAAGTGATCAACACTTCCTACAAGAAAGTCTTCATTACTAGCTCTAACCTGCTTCATGTGATATTGTACATTATAACATGATAGACCATTTGGCATGTTGAAGAGAAGAATTATGGATAGGGATTTATTTTCATTTTGAAAAAATTATGCAATTATAGAAACTCAAAAAAACAAAAAGGAAGGAAGAAAGAGAGAAAGAAAAGAAACCCCCTAAATGCTGAATGAGGTAGAATGAGGCTATAGACCCTATTTGAGGATAGTGTTCTCTCATGGAAAGAGAGTCGAAGCTGGGCATGGTGCATGCCTGTAATTCCAGTGCTTGGGAGGCTGAGACAGGAGGATCAGGTTTAAGGCCAGCCTCAGCAACTTAGCGAGACTCTCAGCAACTTAGTGAGACCCTGTTTCAAATTAAAAAAGAAAAAGGGCTGGGGGTGTAGCTCGGAGATAGAATGCCCTTGGGTTCAACCCTCAGTACCCCCCACCCCAAAAAAGACATGAATGCCTCTTGTTACTGCCATTTTCCCTCAAAATAAAAACTGTCACTCTTTTATGACTCTAGCTTAGTCCACTGACTTCCTTTCAACTGCTATTCAGAAGAATATTTTTATGAAGCTGTTTGAAAATGAAATACGTTTTCCACTACTTCCGATGCCATTTTGGCAACATGATTGGTGATTTTTTTGGGTATGTGTGTGTGGTACTGGGGATTGAACCCAGGGGCATTCTCCCTCTGAGCTACACCCCCAGCCCTATTTTATTTTTTATTTTGAAACAGGGTCTCACTAAGTTGTGGAGGACCTCGCTAAATTGCTGAGGCTGGCCGCGAACCTGCAATTCTCCTGTCTCAGCCTCCCAAGTACAGGGATTACAAGCGTGCGCCACCATGCCTGGCTTGATTGGCTGTTCTTATAGACCCTGGTGTAACTGCCCAGGGAGCAGAACTACCACTGGGAAGGATGGGCTCATAGCAGGAAACATTTTAACTATGAATCTTAGATCAGCATCTTAGGTGTCAGTCAGTGGTGCAGAGCCACCGGGGATGTATGAACAGGATCTGGCCGCAGGCCATGGTGGGAGCTGGTTAAAAAGTCCTCATGCAGCTGGAAGTGGTGGTGCACGCTTGTAATCCCAGTACTTTGGGAGGCGGAGACCGGAGGATCCGGGTTCGTGGCCAGCCTCAGCTCTCTCTCTCTCTGTCTCTCTCTCACTCTCAATCTCTCTCTACTTAGTGAGGCCCTCCGCAACTTCGCGAGACCCGGTTTCAAAATAAAGTATAAAAAATAGGGCCGGGGGTGTAGCGCGGAGGTAGAACGCCCCTGGGTTCAATCCCCGTACCGCAAAAAAAAAAAAAAAAAAAAAAAAGTCCTCATGCCTGATGTTCTGATGTTGGAGCAGTCGGAGGGGAAGGGAGGTGGAGCAGAGGAGAGCAAGGACAAGCCAGGCCCCAGGAGCAGGAGCCAGACCCCAGAGCATGGACTAGTGGGCGTGTCAGTCTCTCACCTCTCTCAGCCTCAAGGGTGAGCACGTGCGCAAAGCATGCACCTGGCGCAGGGGCCGGAGACAGCAGAGGTGCAGCTGGGGCTGGAGCAGCCCCAGGCCTGGCTGCTGCTCTGTGTCCATGGGAGGATCAGCGAGAGATGAGTATGACGGTGACAGTGCCGAAGAGCCCTGAACCGACCTTCTGAGGGTAATAATACCATGGTCATGGCTTCGCTTCTAGCCGCCAAATCTCTCACAACATGTTCTTTGTGGCCCTCCTTTGAGTATGTTTACTTTCCTTAGTCACAGGGGTGTGGTACCCCATTGCTTTCTGGTTACTCTATCAATTAGGCATCCCAGTTGTACCACTGTCTCCGGCAAGTATCCTTAGCACGATTCTCAACGTGTGCATATTATCCCTTTCTTCTCTCATTACCAAGTTGCACAATGAGGTCTCTCCTGCATAGTCACCGTTTTGTGAATGGGGGAGACCCGAGGTAGTCAATTATACTTATAGCGAAAACACATTTCTCCAAGCCAGAGTGAGGATATGTGGTTACAATGCTCGCTAGAATGAATAAAAACCCAAACAAACAGAAAATGCCTGTGCTAGAGTGCCAGAAACTGGTTGTGCCTGTGAGCTCAACTGGCGATAGGGGTGAGACCAGCAGACACACCTCAGCTGATGTGGAGGACATTGAGAAACCCACTGCCCCCAGCGCCCAGGGTGGATTGGAAACAGTCTTTTGGTTTTTGTAGTTGAGCAAAACAACAACAGTTAAGGTAATCTAATCTAGGAATTTAGAATGGTATTTTTTTTCCTACACATCTTCTCCTACATTTATTTTCCAATTTTTAAATATACTTTTTTTTTTTGCGGTACCGGGGATTGAACGCAGGGGTGTTCTACCTCCACGCTACACCCCCGGCCCTATTTTTTATACTTTATTTTGAAACCGGGTCTCACGAAGTTGCAGAGGGCCTCACTAAGGAGAGAGAGAGAGAGAGAGAGAGACAGGGAGAGAGAGAGAGAGAGAGCTGAGGCTGGCCGCGAACCCGGATCCTCCGGTCTCCGCCTCCTGTACAGGGATTACAAGCGTGCGCCACCACACCCAGCTTTAAATATACTTTTATTGGTGCATTGTAATTATACATCATAGTGAGGTAGAGTGTTACAAACATACATGTACACGCACTTGGTATGTTTCCCTCGGAATCCGCCCTGCCCTCTCCCTGCATTCCTTAGTGAAAGGGGTAGTGATACCTTCATACATGGACATAGAAATATTTGAGCTGTTCCTTTCCTCAAGCCTCCCTTTTCCCCTCCCCACCTCCGTCCCCCAATCCTCTTCCACTGTTCTCCTGGTCTCTCTCCTTATTTATCTGAAGTCCCTTTTGTTTCCTATTTTCTCTCTAGCTTCCACATAGGAGAGAAAACATACGACCCTCAACATTCCGAGACTGGTTGATCTCAGCGTACTATTCTTTAGTTACATCCATTTTCCTGAAAATGATGCAGTTTTGTTCTTCTTTATGGCTGAGTAAAATTCCTCAATCCACATCTTGGAGACAGCTTTCAAGGAAGAACCCTGTGCTCACAGGACGCCCCAAGTCCTTGAGAGGGTGACCTCTGTTCCTTGTCTTGCTTCTGATTCTTCCTCTCCTCTCCAGGAGTAACGTTCGCGCTTGTGAACGTCGGCCTCTGCTCCGCCTAACTGGTCTGGAACCCCGGTGTCACACCTTGAAATGATGGGCCTGGACATGGGTGACTCCGATGGTGATGGCTTTAATGACATGTGTGACTATAACAGATTAAATAACCACCTTCCCAGAACCATCAGGCTTCTCTCTCCATGGTGCCAGAAGACAAATTTATGGCCCTTTGTGACCTATAATTAGCACCAAGCTTATTTCTGTCTCCATTTAGTACCTACCTTTACTTTCTCTTTATGATTTCTCTCATCTAGCCCAGTTTCATTGTACTCTATATTATTCTTGCAGACCATCTCAAATGTCCTTCAGAAAATGACAGGATATAAATGCACACACATTGATTTCTATTTCGTGACATCAAATTAGCAATACAAAATTATAATTATGGAAATCAAGTCCCAATCTCTGAATATAAAAAAAATCCCACTTCCCATTATCCGAGGATATCAGCTAGTTGAGTTGTTTGCCAAGTTGTGGAAAAGACAGTCCAATATTTCTCCAAGTGCTGATGCATCAGAGAGCAGGTGGGCTCGGCTTTCTCCATCCCTCATACAGGTCTCAGCTCTAGCCTGATCCCCACCAACATGCTGAACTCATTCCCAACTTCAGAACTCTGCTGCTCACTCTTCTATTGCGAGCTGCCAGCCCCCCAAGCCATGCCACAGGACCTCGCGTCCTGTACACAACCATTTATTCTGGAGCCTTCAAGGCTCATTTCAAATATCACCTCTCCCCGCCCAGTGCATGCTGGGTACACCTGCACTGTAGACTTCAGTACTTCATTTCTATCAACCCACACTTTTTTTTTAAAGTATACTATTTAGTATCTTAAGTCTTGAAAAAGCTAACTTTGATAATGATTTTCCTTCTAGAGATGCTATCATTTCTATCACAAGGGGTTGGGGCTCTATAAATATCTTGTACTCAATCTATAGTCATCATGAAAACAAGGTAAACAAAAGCAGAAGCTCAGAGAGTCTAAAGCTATCTCAAGAGAAGGGTAAAAAGTGGAGCAGTGGATGATTTTTTAATATACTTTTATTGGTGCATTATAGTCTCACATCACAATGTAGTTCATAATGATAATGACATACATGCACACAGCTCTTGGCGGGCTTTCCCCCGGCTCCCTCCCCACTCCCCCTTCCCCTACAGGGTATTGAGATTGACATTGGTATTCTCACATATGTACATAACGTCGATGGAAGTGATTCCTTCATTGATTCTTTCGCTCCCCACTCCCCTTCCCCTAGACCACCTCCCTGGCTCCACTGAAGTTTCTCTTCCATTATCTGGAGTCCTCCTCCCCCATCCCAATTACTCCCTAGCTTCTGCATATGCAAGAAAACCTATGACCCTTCACTTTCTGTGACTGGCTCATCTCACTTAACATAATGTTCTCCAGGTCCATCCATTTGCCTGCAAATGACATAATTTTGTTCTTTATTGCTGAGTAGAATTCCATTGTGTGTATATCCCACCATTTTGTAATCCATTCATCTGTTGATGGACACCTAGTTTGGTTCCATGATTTGGGTATTGTGAATTGTACTGCTATGAGCATGCATATGTATATGTATGCAGGATACGCATATATTACTGTAATTCTCTGATTTCAGTCCCTTTGGAAAGATACCCAGGAGTGGTATAGCTGGAAGCAGTGGACAATTTAATGGTCATTGCAAGCCCTGAGTGTTTCCACTAACAATATGAACTGAGCCATTGAAAGCGGCTGCTAGGGTTGTTTCTGTTCTCCCCTGGGTGTCTGTGACTGGCAGGGCCAGCATGGAACGTGAGCACTAATCAGACCATGGCTAATGCTGGAAATGCGGACTGTGGCTCGAGGTGAAGGATCATACCTGAGCTTGCACATCCTTTAGGCGTTGCTCCTGGCCCAGGAAGGTGACTCCACATGACTTACTGATTAACTATTTGTCTGCCACCATGCCACCACAGTTTTTGGGTCACCCAGTACCTTGAGTAGAATCTGGGCCCCACTGTTTTCCTGGACAAGACACCTGAACCAGACGGTGTGTCACCTCTGATATGAAATTTGAATCATGGATCAAACACTTGGAGGACACAAAGCATTTATATTTACCCATGAACTGTTTTGATATTTTTGTTGCTGGGCAGGTCATTGCAGAAAATAGTTTTTGAAACAGATGTGAGGGTCCATGGCCTTTTACCAACATGGTCTGATGTCATAGCCCACGTGTAGCATAAGGCGCTACCCTCCAATAAAGTTAAGATTATTAACACGTTTCTCTCATTATGTGACTTGTTAAACCACAATTTTCCTTTGAGACTCAAATTATTCAAACAGGGGAAAATGCAAAAATTAGTAGTTGTCTAGTAAACATAGATTTTGCAGCTATTTAAATCACAGAATTTTGAATAGAAGAAACATACTCTTAGGATTAGAATATTATTATAGTTTTGCTTCCAAAGCAAATACAGCTTGTGTGTGCATGAGGAAGGGCATCATGAGGTTGTAGATCAAAGTTTTCCAGACCTTCGTGTGATTAAAAAAAATTACAGATTAGAAATGACTAGAGCATCATTTGAAGAAAAATGGATGGAACTAGAGAATAATACACTAAGTGAGATCAGCCAGTCTCAAAAAATCTAAGGATCATAAGTTTTCTTTCATATACAGAAGCTAGAGAAAAAAAAAATAGGAAACAAAAGGGACTTCAGATAAATGAGGAGAGAGACCCGTAGAATAGTGGAAGGGGTTTGGGGTGGGAGGTGGGGAGGGGACAGTATAGGCTTGATCAAGGAAACAGTTCAAATACTGCTATGTCCATATATGAATGTACCACTACCGATCTCAATAACGTGTATAGGGCAGGGGGCAGTGGGAGTGCGGTGGGATCTGGAGAGAAACACACCAAATGCTGTGTGCATGTATCATATTTGTATCACTTTGAACCTCATTGTGATGTATAATTACAATGCACTAATAAAAGTATTAAAATAACTGTAGCAAATTTATTAGTATTGTCATATTTATAATTGATATCCAAGCTGCTTTCTAAAGATATTTGAAGTAACTCATATTAATAACCGTATATAAAAATTTCTACTGTGGCAATTACTTTGCATCAGACACCATTTTTTCTCTCTCTCTCTTAAATAGCCTATTTACATATTTATATCTACATTCTATTTATTCATGTTAAATCATTTAACTGTCCCATTTTATAGATGTGGAAATTGAGCACAGGGAGGTTAGTTAACTACCCCAAGATTACATAGTGAGTGAGGAACAGATCCAGTATCCACACCCTGGCTTCAGAGCCTGCCTCACGCTTTCTACAACTATGCTGAATATTGGAGTAAATATTCACTGTTGAATATCATGTTGAGAAAAGAGAAGGAAATGGACTTACAGCATTGGCTAACGTAGTTATTGTGATTAGCTATTTCATGTACAGTAGTGCTGTCTTATCCACAGCTTCACTATCTGTGGTTGCCCAAGATCAATATAGTATGAAATCTTAATTAAAAAATTGCAGAAATAAACAATTTCCATGTTTTAAGTTGTTCCCTTTTCTGAGTACCATGATGTCCTACTCTATCCAACCCAAGACATGACTCATCCTCCACGTAGTGTATCCATGCTGTCTACGTATCCACCCATCAGTCACTTTTTAACTGGCTCAGTTATCAAATCTACTACTGCTCTATCACAGTGTTTGTACTCCACTAACCTTTATTTTACTTGATAATGGCCCCTAAGGACAGGAGTAGTGACATTGGCAATTTTATTACAGTATATTGTTATGATCGTTCTATCTTATTATTAGGTATTGCTGTTAACCTCTTATGTGAGTAATTTATAAGCTTTATAACAGGTATGTTCATATATGAAAAATCATGGTACACATAGGGTTTGGAGCTAACCATGGTTTCAGGCATCCACTGGGGTTCTTGGAATATACTCTCTGAGGATAAGGAGGACTTCTGTAATTCTTAAATTCTTTGTAACCAAGACAAAAATAGAAACATGTTCGTGAAACAGAGCCAATAAGTTTGATATTCCTGATACAGGATTTAAAAAGTAACATTATGCAGGTGTTTTCAGGGACTAAAAGGCTTTCACTACCAGGGTAGCTTAGTTGGCATTTATGTGGGGAATGACTGAGTGCAGGCTAAACTCCAAGTCCACCTTCCAAGGGCTGGTACTGCTGCAGAGAAAGCTGGAGGAAAGGATGGGGCGCATGCTCCGAGTGAGTGTGGGGCTTGGAAGGGGCACCTCATGGGGACAGACCATCTGGCCAGGAGCACAGAGATGGGCCTCCAAGCAAAAGGCATTTGTTGCTCTCAGTCACATTCTTGGCATATCATTTGAGAAAAATGCCTGGTGGCCAAAATGTCAGGAGTGTGCTTGTAAATAACAAATTCCTTAGAGTTACTGAACGCAGTTCATCCTCTTTTTCAAAGGAGCCTGCAATCACCCCTTTGAAACTTACATAGAAATATTGCTTACATGCCAAGGTTTCTCCTGTCAAATAGAACACATTTTTTTAACCCTCTTGCAATGATTTTGAAACATGCCTTATCTACTGGAGTCAGTCTGAATTCTGGAAGTGGGCATGCATTGTCATGCTCTGGCAGGCTCTACTTGAATGTACTGTGGGAAAGAACAGACGAGGCTCCCACTAAATGCACAGCTGAAGGTGAAGAACAGACTCATCCATTCAATAAATATTTAATGAGTTAGTTCATGGTCCACGTCAGAATCTATACTGGGGACTCAATAATGAATCAGGTACAATCTCACAAGGAACATAGGGTCCACTGGGGAAGTCTGACAGGAACTGAGTCATTTTATACAGAGGGATAGGTGGTATAATAAAATTAAAGATGGGATGCAGTGGGCACCTGTTTCAGCAGAAAGCAGAAGTGGGCAGAGAAAGATCCCTCGAGGAGATGATGTTTGAACTGAACAGTTGGTTTGGAGATGGGAGTAAGCAGGGATGGCCACTGGGATGAAGAGTGGCATCAGAAGACTGGGACAATGGGGCAGCGTGATGCTCTTGGAAATGCTGAGCTATTTACAATGGCTGCAGTGCATGCAGGAAGTGAGCTGAGAGGCAGCCAGAGTCTAGATCAGGCTAGCTGGGTTTTCCCGTGGGTTTTCTTCTTTGGGCAATGGGAAGCCATTGAAGAAGAATTTTAGGTAGGGAGGCAGCACCATCACCATCATCATCATCATCATTACCACCACCACCACCAACACCAACAACATTATCACCACTACTACCACCACTATCATCATCATCATCATCATCATCATCATCACCACTACTACCACCACCATCATCTCCTTTGTCACTCCTTTACATGACTATAGCTTGCTATGTGTCAAGTAATGTGCTAGATAAAACATGTATATTATTCCAGTTGAGTATCCCAATTATTCTATGAGACAGGTACTATAATTATTTTCATTTTTGCCAATGAAGAAGACTAAGAATTTCGATAGTAGAGTACATTAGTTTTCTGGAGCTTCTATAACAAAATAACACAGTCTGGGTGGTTTAAACAACAGAAATTTATGTTCTCCCAATTCTGGAGTCTAGAAGTCTGTGATCAGGTGTCGGTCAGGTTGGATTCTCCAATGCCTGTCTTCATGGTTTGCAGAGGGGTAGCCATCTCTCTTCTCCCTGTGTCTTCTTATGGTCTTTCCTTTGTGTCTGTCTTATTCTCCTATTCTTATGAGGATACCAGTTAGATTAGGGTCCACACTGATGATCTCATGTTAATGTAACTACCTCTTTCAAGACCTTCTTTCCAAGTACAGTCATGACTCAGTCCATAACAAAATGTAGCTCGTCCGAAGTCACAGAGCTGGTCAGTGGTGGAATGTGGAACTGAACCCAGGCACACGAACTGACCTGACCTAAGCCTGAGTTCTTCTCATTGTGTTGTCAACCTCAAATTTGTGTTTGAGAAAGCACATTGATGCTGGAACAAGGAACACACATTGGAGGGGGCAAAGCCAGAGCGAGGAGGACCAGTGGGGGGCTTTTGCAAGAGTCAAGCTCAGGGATAATCCTACTGAGCTCCAACAGTTGCAAGGAGAGAGTCCAGAAATGGGCAACTGTAGGGGAGATTAGGGAGGTCTATGAACATGTGGTTGCATGGTTGAGGAGAATGAAGGAGAGGAAGAGTTGGGAACATGGCCCAGGTTTCTGGCTTGGGCATATGGTGGGTGGCACTGCTGCTTAGTAGAAAGGTGGGGAACTGACAACTATTGCCAAAGGCTGCTCTCTGCACCGAAGCTCTCTGAAGAGCCTCACAAACCCTGTCAGATCTTTGGACTAAATGCTGTGGCCGGTTGTAGGAATCCTAGTGGCTTATAGAAGACAAACTACAGCTATTCCCAGCTGATCAACATTCTAAATGCATCTATGTTGCCTCTTTCCCGAAAGACTTAAGGCTATCTTGAAATTTATATTTTCTTCTGTTTTCATTTAAACACTACTTTCAAGATCTTAATCATGACTTGGGTTCAGGGATTCATTTTGCTGTGTGGCCCCTGCTCCATGTGCTATCTCAGCAAGGAAGATTCCAGAACTCTCCAAGTGTGTGTGTGTGTGTGTGTGTGTGTGTGTGAGCTACATGTTCCTAGGCTTTGTCAGCTCTGTCATGATATGAAAGTACAATTGCATTCAGTTTGGAAAAGTAAAATGCTTTGTTAGGAATCACCTTTAATAACGGCAGGTGTGTGTGTGTGTGTGTGTGTGTGTGTGTGTGAGCTACATGTTCCTAGGCTTCGTCAGCTCTGTCGTGATATGAAAGTACAATTGCATTCAGTTTGGAAAAGTAAAATGCTTTGTTAGGAATCA